>OY997274.1:677504563-677776157 GCA_963921465.1 Triticum timopheevii
CCCTTTATATGTGTGCTGGCAATAGGGGACCAAAACCATCTGTTGGTTAGAGGTGCCCCCGATCATGGCGATTCTGTTGGGGTCAACAGCCACGTACGTTGGTTCGTGGCCCATACCCTTAACGATACTTTTTACCTGATCAGAGCCGAGATCAACCAACATTCTCCCCCTTGATCGTTAGGCTCAACTTCATTCTCCCATTTTCCATAGGAATAATATATAAAAGTAAGGTGTTACAACAGCGAATGTAATGCCATTAAACCTCAATACTTATAATACACCAGCCTACTTCAAAATGAAAAACATATTACTTAATGGGAGTGGTTTGTTTAGAAGTTCCTTACTTCCAGGATCAAAAAGCTTTCCAACAACCCATGCTAGCAACATAATCATACAATTGGGTGGTAAGCCTTCGATAAATGGATCCGTAAAGCATTCAGACGTACTCATACGCTCAACTTCAATAGCTTGATCCTGGATTCTATCTTTCACAACAAAAAACATATTGTCAATGGTTTTGGCAACGCCATTTGACTTGTTGTTACTTGCATAGGAAATTGCACATTCATATTGCAGTAGGTGGTTTAGAAATGTTGTCTACCACCATAATTTCGGGAATAAAACTTACTTGACATACAACCTGCTCAGTAGCCTCTTAACATGCCACATAATAAACTGCATCATTATTGATGCCATCATTGTCATTATGGAGCTTTTCCACGATATAGCTCCATATGCGAGGGTGGGGATGTAACATAACGTGGAAACTCAATATCCACACATCTCGCAAAAAACAATGTCTGAATAGCCTACGATATTGAGGTTACTAAGACCTCTTATTATTGAGCATGTAAACTGCTACGTCTTGAGCTTGCATTGGTTTTCCTCAAAGAGGAGAGGGTGATGCAGCAATAGTAGCGTAAGTATTTCCCTCAGTTTTTTAGAACCAAGGTATCAATCCAGTAGGAGGCTCCTCAAAAGTCCCACGCACCTACACAAACAAACTGAGAACTCGCAACCAACGCAATAAAGGGGTTGTCAATCCCTTCACGGCCACTTGCGAAAGTGAGATCTAATAAAGATAGTATGATAAGATAAATATATTTTTGGTATTTTATAATATAGATGCAAAAAGTAAAGATGCAAATAAAAGTAGATTGAAAGCAAAAATGATAAGAGATAGACCCGGGGGCCATAGGTTTCACTAGCTAGTGGCTTCTCTCAAGATAGCATAAGTATTACGGTGGGTGAACAAATTACTGTCGAGCAATCGATAGAAAAGCGAATAATTATGAGATTATCTAGGCATGATTATGTATATAGGCATCACGTCCGTAACAAGTAGACCGACTCCTGCCTCCATCTACTACTATTACTCCACACATCGACCGACTCCTGCCTCCATCTAGAGTATTAAGTTCATAAGAACAGAGTAACGCATTAAGCAAGATGACATGATGTAGAGGGATAAACTCAAGCAATATGATATAAACCCCGTCTTGTTATCCTCGATGGCAACAATACAATACGTGCCTTGCAACCCTTTCTGTCACTGGGTAAGGACACCGCAAGATTGAACCCAAAGCTAAGCACTTCTCCCATGGCAAGAAAGGTCAATCTAGTAGGCCAAACCAAACTGATAATTCGAAGACTTGCAAAGATAACTCAATCACACATAAAAGAATTCAGAGAAGATTCAAATATTATTCATAGATAAACTTGATCATAAACCCACAATTCATCGGATCTCGACAAACACACCGCAAAAAGAGTTTACATCGAATAGATCTCCACAAGAGAGGGGGAGAACATTGTATTGAGATCCAAAAAGAGAGAAGAAGCCATCTAGCTAATAACTATGGACCCGTAGGTCTGTGGTAAACTACTCACAACTCATCGTAGGGTCAAGGATGTTGATGTAGAAGCCCTCCGTGGTCGATTCCCCCTCCGGCAGAACGCCGACGAAGGCTCCAAGATGGGATCTCGCGGATACAAAAGGTTACGGTGGTGGAAATTGTGTTTCGTCTGCTCCCTGGATGTTTTCGGGGTACGTAGGCTTATATAGGAGGAAGAAGTACGTCAGCGGATGCCCGAGGGGCCCATGAGACAGGGGGGCGCGCCCTATAGGGGGGGGGGGCGCCCTCCTATCTCGTGGGAGCCTCGGCTGCTTCTTGACTTGCACTCCAAGTCCTCTGGATCACGTTCGTTCCAAAAATCACGCTCCCGAAGGTTTAATTCTGTTTGGACTCCGTTTGATATTCCTTTTCTTCGAAATACTGAAATAGGCAAAAGAAATAGCAATACGGGCTGGGCCTCCGGTTAGTAGGTTAGTCCCAAAAATGATATAAATGTGTAAAATAAAGCCCATAAACATCCAAAAGGGGTAATATAATAGCATGGAACAATCAAAAATTATAGATACGTTGGAGACGTATCAAGCATCCCCAAGCTTAATTCCTGCTCGTCCTCGAGTAGGTAAATGATAAAAAGGAAATTTTTGATGTGGAATGCTACCTACCATAATTCTCAATGTAATTTTCTTTATTGTGGCATGAATGTTCAGATCCAAATGATAGAAAATAAAAGCTTATAAAACATAAAAATAATAATGCTTCAAAGCATACTAACAAATAATCATGTCCTATCAAAATAACATAGCCAAAGAAAGCTTATCCCTACAAAATCATATAGTTAGGCCATGCTTTATTTTCATTACACAAAATACTCCCATCATGCACAACCCCGATGACGAGCCGAGCAATTGTTTCATACTTTTTAACGCGCTTCAGCTTTTTCAACTCTTACGCAATACATGAGCGCAAGCCATGGACATAGCACTATGGTGGTATATGGTGGTGTTTGTGAGGACAAAAAAGGGAGAAGATAGTCTCACATCAACTAGGCATATTAATGGGCTATATGGAGATGCCCATTAATAGATATCAATGTGAGTGAGTAGGGATTGCCATGCAACATATGCACTAGAGCTATAAATATATGAAAGCTCAACAAAAGAAACTAAGTGGGTGTGCATCCAACTTGCTTGCTCACGAAGACCTAGGGCATTTTGAGGAAGCCCATCATTGGAATATACAAGCCAAGTTCTATAATGAAAAATTCCCACTTAGTACATGAAAGTGACAACATAGGAGACTCTCTATCATGAAGATCATGGTGGTACTTTGAAGCACAAGTGTGGAAAAAGAGATAGTAGCATTGTCCCTTCTCTCTTTTTCTCTCATTTTTTTCTTTGTTTCCCCTTTTTTCTTTTTTTTCTTCTTTTTTTCTTTGGCCTTTTTTTTTTCTTTTTGGCCTTTCTTTTTTTTTCTTTTTCTTTTTTCTTTTTGTAAAGTCTGAAGTCTCACCCCGACTTGTGGGGGAATCATAGCCTTCATCATCCTTTCCTCACTAGGACAATGCTCTAATAATGAAGATGATCACACTTTTATGGATTTACAACTCAAGAATTACAACTCAAAGCTAGAACAAGATATGACTCTATATGAATGCCTCCGGCGGTGTACCAGGATATGCAATGAATCAAGAGCAACATGTATGAAAATTATGAAAGTGGCCTTGCCACAAATACGATGTCAACTACATGATCATGCAAAGAGCAATATGACAATGATGGAACATGTCATAATAAACGGAACAGTGGAAAGTTGCATGGCAATATATCTTGGAATGGCTATGGAAATGCCAATCTGGAGTTCATACTTAAGTGAAATTGTTTATTTTAAATAGTAGTAGTAATAATAATAATTGTTAATCTTTGTTTCCGTGTAAATATTTGAGCACATTGTTTGGAAATAATCAATTGTGTTTTTACACTGATTAACCTATGGAATGACTGCTCTTATACTATCTTTTCATCAAACATATGACAAGCAGTCCTGACTTGACATATGGCATGGTATAAATATAATGTGCTACTTGCCTCAATTGCCTACACATTTTTCATATATTGAGCACTCAGCTGTCTGCTAGGGTGACTGATGTGCATATTCCTTCTGTACTGTACATAGTCAGGGGAACCACTTGTTTGACTGTATTTTTCTCATGTTCTTCTGAACTCTGCTTTCCTGTAAGAAAAGGACAATACTTCTATAAGTGTAGTCATAAAAAATGCATACAGGGTACCATGGAATTGAAAACAATGTCCTATTAATTTTTATAAAATCCTGATCATCTTTCTTTAGGTGTTTCAGCCATACTGCAATAGGTTGAAGATTAAAGAGTGTATGAATGTCGATGTAATCCTACAGTTTCTGAGATGCTTACTGTTTCCTTTCTTTTATGTAGGAAGCTGCAAATCCTTTTGAGTTCTGTGATGTGGTTACCACTACAACACACAAGTCTCTCCGGGGACCGAGGGCTGGTATGATCTTCTACAGGAAAGGCCCTAAGCCTGCGAAGAAGGGCCAGCCTGAGGGTGTTGTGTATGACTATGAGGACAAGATCAACTTTGCGGTGTTCCCATCGCTCCAGGGCGGTCCTCACAACCACCAGATTGCTGCCCTTGCAGTTGCCCTGAAGCAAACTTTGACTCCTGGATTCAAGGCCTACGCAAAGCAGGTCAAGGCCAACGCTGTTGCCGTTGGTAAATATCTCACGAGCAAGGGTTACAAGATGGTGACCGATGGAACTGACAACCATCTTGTTCTATGGGATCTCCGCCCTCTTGGCTTGACTGGTATGCCAAGTTTATTTGTATTAGTTGATTTTCTAGCAGTCCCATTATCACTTGTTCTAATATTAGCTTATTTCTGTAGGAAACAAGGTTGAAAATATGTGTGACCTTTGTAGCATTACATTGAACAAGAATGCCGTCTTCGGTGACAGCAGTGCATTGTCCCCGGGTGGTGTCCGCATTGGTAAGGATCACTCCCTCTGCTTTAATGTTTTAATTACATCTGCTAGTACTGCAAGCCTGAAAAAATCATTACTACCTCCATTCGAAATAGATGAGTTTCTAGAATGCATGCAGTCAAACTTCTCATTCATTTTATTGGTTATTAGAAATATTTACATATTCGCAATTTGTAATTAATGAATGGGGCTGTACTGTTTACTTCATTTTCATGTTGCATACATTTCTATGTGAGCAATCAGGGTCACTGTGACTTATTATTCACCACTATTGACATGGTAATATTTCTCTGTAATAAAACAAGTACACGGTGCAAACTAAGTTACTATGACACTTTATTCAGGAATTGGAAGCAAACTCATCCCGACTTGTTACATTCAGAAATTGGATCTTTGCTTTAAGATTCCTCTTTTATGCGATGCGATCTCGTGGTTGGGATCTTAGTAGTAGGTACCTGGTTGTTGAGCTGTGTAGTTGTATATGATTGTCTTTTAGCTGTGTGCATCTATCATATCTATGCGTATTTCATAAGTTGTTGGTGCTGGGTTGTTCTGAACTGGAAAACACTCTGTTTACCTGGAATGTTGCTATTAGATCCCATCTAAGTGAGTAGCACTTTGGTATTCGTTGCATAAATGTGTATTAAAACATTGTGTAGTAATTTCAGACAAATACAAGATTGAAGAACTAACAGCAGTTTTTTTTCCTGATAGAACATGCAACAATCTGGAGTTCATACTTCAGTGAAATTGTTTGTTGTAAATAGTAGTAGTAATAATAATAATTGTTAATCTTTGTATTTGCTACGGAGTAAATATCACCATTGGGCATGAAATTAACATTCCAGTAGCTTAAATGGAGTAGCTTAAAATTAACTGAAACCATTTGTGCTTGGAGTGATTAAAATTAAGTTGTGCCAAATTGTTGCTGCTGCTGTCATATCGATTCTTCTGTAATCTCTGTTGTTGCCTCTGTCAAACTGATGCTATGAACAAACACCAAGGAATACATCAAACTGCTATTGTTTATGATGTTGTTGTTGACCTGCTGTTAATGTTGTTATTGACCGGTTGTTGATGCTGTTGTTGACCTATTGTTGATGCTGTTTCAGGAGAAGAACCTGTTGTTGATTCCCGCAGGATGCGCCCACAACCGTCCGTGGATCGATGCTGCTGGAAATGCCCCTGGATTGCTGCTGGTGCTGGACCTGACCTGGGCGCGTGGAGGAGAAGCATGCGGGCCAGGGTGGAGGAGGAGCAGGGCCTGGAGCGCCTGGGCAGAGGAGCAACGGAGGAAGACGGTGATGGGGATTTGAAATCTCCACCTGGTTGGAAGGATTTCCCCACCTGGTAGCGTTGTAATTTCGTGCGTTTTCACCTGGTCGGAAGGATTTCCCCACGGTTGAATACCTGATTTATACTGCCATGATTGTAAAGTACTTTGGTTGCCATTTAAATTTTTTTGTGTTATTGGCTCTGTTTGAATCAAGTTATTTGTTGTTGCGCAAATAGAGAACTGATGTGCGGCACCAAAACAGCACACTTGGGTCCCATTTCACTATGGGTCCTTTAAATGGGAAAGAAACAAATTAAAACTGACAAGTGGGACCTAATGGGACCTGGTTCAAAATGGATTGTAAAAAGGCCGACGCCCAAATAAGAAATGGCGGCAAAAAGGCTAAAGGCCTAGAAATCAAAGGCTGAATTGTTGGGCCAGACCCATGTAGCTAATAAAAGCACAGGAAAAAAATACATTAAAAGGCTGAATTCTTGGGCTAGGCCCATGTAGAAAACCGAATTGGACCGGGCTGAATCTTGTGCCACATCAGCTTGCCACGCTGGATGCCTATGTGGCCTGGGGAGGTTGCTAGTGACCAAAACGCCACAGTGGACATATTTTGGTCATAAACGTCTTTGACCATTCTAGAAGAAAGGTCGCTATAGTCAGTTTACGACCGCCAGCTTTTGACCTTCTGTTTTTGGTCACAAAAAGGTCGCAAATGAAAAACCATGACCTTTCAGTGACCAATAGTGGTGGTTACAAGTTGACATATTTCTGGTAGTGCTCGACCTCTATCTGGATACACTTGATATCACACATGAGTTCTCTGCTCCATATACACCTCAGCAGAATGGCATCGCCAAGCGCAAGAACAGAACTCTCATTGAGATGGCCCGAACGATGCTTGATGAGTACAAGACTACACGGAAGTTCTGGCCTGAAGCCATTGACACTGCTTGCCACATCATCAACCGCGTTTATCTTCACAAGCTTCTGAAGAAAACATCCTATGAGCTCCTAACTAGTAAGAAGCCAAATGTAAGCTACTTCAGAGTATTTGGTGCTAGGTGCTGGATCAAGGATCCACATCACACTTCAAAATTTGCACCGAAAGCACATGAAGGTTTTATGCTTGGTTATGGAAAGTATTCGCACTCCTACAGAGTCTTCAACCTCTTTCACTATAAAGTGGTTGAAACTGTGGATGTGTGGTTCGATGAAACTAACGGCTCACAAAGAGAGCACCTGCCAAATGTGCTCGATGAAGTACCTCCAAGTGAATCTATCAAGAAGATGGGAATTGGAGATATCATACCTTTTGAGAATCAATCTGAAGAGGAACTTGTCATTTCTGCAACCAATCAACCTGAAGACAATGCTCAGCCTGAAGACAATCCCCCATATGATGACATTGATCTGCAAGAGCAAAATCTTCGTCCTGCTCATCCTTGTGTTGCAAATGAAGTTCAGATTGAGAAGATAATTGACAGCTTGAATGCACCTGGTCCACTCACTCGTCAAAAATCAACTCAAAGAGCAACATAACTAACCAACTTCTGTGGGCATTTTGCATTTGTCTCAATCTCTGAACCCAAGAAAGTTGACGAAGCCTTCATGGAACCTGAATGGATTCAAGCTATGCAAGAAGAGCTTCAACAGTTTGAGCTGAATAATGTGTGGGAATTGGTCAAGCGTCCTGATCCTCGGAAGCACAATATCATTGGCACCAAATGGATATATCGCAACAAGCAAGATGAGCACGGTCAAGTTGTCAGAAACAAGGCTCGTCTCGTTGCGCAAGGTTACACTCAAGTAGAAGGAATTGACTTCGATGAAACATTTGCTCCGATGGAAAGACTTGAAGCCATTCACATACTGCTAGCCTATGCAAATCATCACAACATTCTTCTGTATCAAATGGATGTGAAAAGTGCTTTTCTCAATGGAAAGATAGAAGAAGAAGTATATGTCGCACAACCTCTAGGATTTGAAGATCCAAAACATCCCGATATGGTATACAAGCTCAACAAGGCACTGTATGGCCTCAAACAAGCCCCTCGTGCTTGGTATGACACGCTCAAAGACTTCCGGAAGAGCAAAGGCTTCAAACCGGGTTCACTAGATCCTACACTCTTCACGAAGACATATGATCGTGAACTATTTGTGTGCCAAATCTATGTGGATGACATTATCTTCAGCTGCACCAACAAGAAATACAGTGATGAATTTGGTCACATGATGCAAGAGCAATATCAAATGTCCATGATGGGTGAGCTGAAGTTCTTTCTGGGTCTTCAAATCCGTCAGCAACGCAACGGCATCTTCATATCACAAGAAAAATATCTCAAAGATTGCCTGAAGAAGTTTGGAATGCAAGATTGCAAATGATACACGATGCCAATGCCAACCAAAAGTCATCTGGGTCCCGACGACAATGGTAAAGAGTTCGATCAAAAGGTATATCGCTCCATGATTGGTTCTTTGCTTTACTTATGTGCATCTAGGCCAGATATAATGCTTAGTGTTTGCATGTGTGCCCGATTCCAAGCGGAACCAAAGGAATCGCATCACTTAGCTGTGAAGCAAATTCTTTCATATTTGGCTTACACACCAAAACTAGGATTATGGTATCCAAAGGGCTCAGAGTTTGATCTAGTTGGATTCTCAGATGCTGATTATGCTGGTGACAAGGTTGATCACAAGTCCACATCAGGCACATGTCACTTTCTGGGATGATCTCTTGTCTGTTGGTCTTCAAAGAAGCAGAATTGTGTATCTCTCTCCACTGCTGATTCTGAATACATTGTTGCTGGATCCTACTGTGCTCAACTTCTCTGGATGAAGCAAACTCTCAAGGACTATGGTATCCATCTGAAGAATGTGCCTCTCTACTTCGATAATGAGAGTGCCATCAAGATTGCCAACACCCAAGTTCAGCACTCGAAGACAAAGCACATTGAAATTCGTCATCACTTTCTCAGAGATCATGTTATGAAGGAAGATATTGATATCATTCATGTCAAGACAGAAGAGCAGTTGGCTGATATCTTCACAAAGCCCTTGGATGAGAAAAGGTTTTGCAAGTTGCGGTGTGAGCTAAATATTTGGAATCCTCAAATGTCCTGTGATTAGGCACACATCCTAACACTTATGCATTTTGATGACTCAGATGTGCAACACACGAAGTAATGTATATCTTCAATCAATGAAGACATACACTCTAAGTGTGAATACATTAATGAGGAATTTGACTTCGGAGCGCCACGATAATTGTGCACCGTGTCTGGGTCTAATACTTCCTATACGGTGGGTCACGCCACCACCAAACTTTTGTTTGAAGTGTTTCTCTTGGCGTTATGTTTGCATAGTTTTCATATTGGATTCATATTCATCCTTGGCTTATACTCAAGTTTATCTTCAATTGGTTGAATTGGACTAGTACTATATATATTTATCTGTGTTCTGTCCTCTACAACATTCACTTATAGCTATGGCTTCGTGTTGAATCTGAACTAACTGAATGTGGTCGGACCCTAACCTATCTATGCTTCTGCCTCAACTCTATCTGTCCAAGTCATATGCATTCTATTGAAAACTGTCGATTGTCTTCACTGAGACCTTGTCAGCTGAAGTCAATCTGACAAACATTTATATCTGTTTTTAATGCTTTATCCTATTTTCCTGAAACCCGGAGAATTCAGAACGACCACTTTTGGTGTCAAAACCGGCGGATCTCGGGTAGGGGGTCCCGAACTGTGCATCTAGGCGGATGCTAACAGGAGACAAGGGACACAATGTTTTTACCCAGGTTCGGGCCCTCTCGATGGAGGTAAAACCCTACTCCTGCTTGATTGATATTGATGATATGGGTAGTACAAGAGTGGATCTACCACGAGATCAAGGAGGCTAAACCCTAGAAGCTAGCCTATGGTATGATTGTTGTTCTTGTTGTTGTGTCCTACGGACTAAAACCCTTCGGTTTATATAGACATCGGAGAGGGCTAGGGTTACACAGAGTCGGTTACAATGGTAGGAGATCTACATATCCATATCGCCAAGCTTGCCTTCCACGCCAAGGAAAGTCCCATCCGGACACGGGACGAAGTCTTCAATCTTGTATCTTCATAGTCTTGGAGTCCGGCCGATGATGATAGTTCGGCTATCCGGACACCCCCTAGTCCAGGACTCCCTCAATAGCCCCTGAACCAGGCTTCAATGACGACGAGTCCGGCGCGCATATTGTCTTGGCATTGCAAGGCGGGTTCCTCCTCTGAATAATTCATAGAAGATTGTGAACACCTGGATAGTGTCCGGCTCTGCAAAATAAATTCCACATGCCACCGTAGAGAGAATAATATTTACACAAGTTCAATCTGCTGACGTATTTCGTGGCGTGACGTCACACCACAACCAAGCCTTTACGAATCGTTTTTATTATACCACCTCAGCGCGTTTAGCGAAGCGGTTTCCTTGGCACGTCTTGTCGAAGCAGAGATCGTGTTCCCCTTATTCCGGGATTCCCATCAATACAGACGTGGGTAACCCAACCGCGCCCGCTGCCACGCCCCCTCTATCGAAGGCGAGTTCCAAACGGTCACGGGGACGGCTCTTGGTATTCTTCCTCTTTATAATGAGACCAAGACCCGTTCCTTTTCTTCAATCCTCAATCGAATCCGCCGCTCGCCCCGAGTTCCAACACCCAGAGCTCTAGATTTGGGCACTTCGGACCTTTGACAATGTCAGGCTCCGACCTACAGGGCCGGTGGATGCCCTCCTCCGTCACGGAAAAGGACGTGTTGAAGCTGAGGGAAGCCAGGTACCTAACCTATGAGATTTCGCATAGGTTGCCTGCCCAAGGGCAAGTCATTCCCACTCCTGAGCCTGGCGAGACTGTCGTGTTCGTGTCTCACCTCCGTCGGGGTTTAGGCTTCCCGATGGATCCCTTCATAAGGGGGCTCATGTTTTATTGTGGGCTGGAATTCCATGACTTGGCTCCGGAGTCCATCCTCCACAAATCATCTTTCATTGTCGTCTGCGAAGCCTTCCTCCGCACTACCCATCACTTCGGTTTTTGGCTCAAAACCTTCAACGTGGAGCCGAAGATGATTGAGGGGTGTCAGGCAGAGTGCGGCGGGGCGGTCATAAGCAAGAGGGCCGACGCTCCATGGCCCGAGGGCGCTTTTCAGGAGGAACTCGGCTTGTGGCAACAGGAGTGGTTCTATGTCACCGCTCCCAGGGGCAGCAGGCAGAGGCCGCCGCCCGCCTTTCGCTCGGGTCCCCCACAACGGCTGATGTCATGGGTCAACCAGGGGCTTGACTGGGGGCCGTCCAAGGACGTACCCCTACTGCAGGGCCGGATTCGAGACCTCCTAGAGAGGGAGATCAATCTGGTCGTGGTGACGCAGGTTATGCTGATTCGGCGTCTTCTGCCCTGCAAACGTCGCCCCCTCCGCCTGTGGGAATTCAATCCGGAGGGACCACGAGCTCTTCAACACTTCATGGGTACGACACCCGTGGAGATGTACAAACTGTTCTTCGGATCACAAGAGATGTGTCCGGACTTGACCGAGGACGCCGGCCTAAGCTGCAATCGCCCGGATACTCAAGTAAGTAGCCCTGTGTCTGGACATATTGCCCGTTCATTTATTATGAATTTGCCTTTTAACCAGCTATCCCTTGAATAGGAGTGGATAGCGCAAGCAAAGCTGATACGGTGTTCGGCCCCCCTCCCTGAGACCACGCTGGATCCCGTGTTGGTGAAGATGCTGGAGGTTGCGCCTTCAGAAGAGGGCGAAGGGGAAAATAGAGAAACCACCGCCCCCACTAAGGAGGCTTTCAAGAAAGGGGGGATCAAGAATCCCTCCCTCCAGGGGGAGAAGAGGACCGCTTGCGAAGATCCGGAGGCCAAGGCCTCAAAGCGGGGGAAGAAATCTTCGTCAGAGGATCCTGCACCAGGAGAGGCCTCGGCCGCACTATCTCCCCAAAGGAATCAACCCTCCAGCGAGCCGTAAGTAGAAAAAGGGGAGTTTTGTAATAAGGGACATCCCTATTTTTGCTTCTGAGGATAACTGAAGTTTTTACCTTGTAGTTCGGATCTCCGCCCTTCTCAGCTGAGCTCATCTTCAGGGGACCTTCGTCCGAAGATGATGGAGAGCGAGACGCCTCCATCTGCCGCACCATCAAGCGGGGCGGATGACCCCGAGGTGTCGTCACGGAGGGTCTCCCCGAGTCCGGCAGGGCCGGAGTGTTCGGCACCAACTGGTGTACGGCCGGGGGAGCTGAAGGATCTGCTTGAGAGGGCGTCTATCTCAGAAGATCACCGTACATTAATGCGTACGGTGATTGAAAGAATTTCATCCGCTGAGAGCGGGATGCATGATGCCGTCAGAAGTTTACTGGCGGGGTTTGAGGTATGTAAAAATGACATGCCTTTTGACAGTTTTGCACATAGAGTGCGCCCTGTATAGTTAGTAGCCCCTGAGACTCGGTGCGTTGTCAGAAATGACAGCGTGCCGAGGATCATAATCTCAGTGTTAAGATGTCGCCGTTCCTATTCAGGGGCCGGAGCGTTCGATGGCTAGCCGGACTGATAGAGTTGCCGAACTGAAGCGGCAACTGGACGTTGCGGATGCGGACATCGCGTTGGTCAATAAGCGACTTGACGAGTCACAAGGTGGGTGGTTTCTCCGCGGTCACCTGGTAAGGGAGCTTATGCCTACGCCTCACAACATGTATGCTTGGTGTAGATGGTGCCGCTGCTATGGAAGGCCTTCCGGCAGAGCTTGCTCGAGCCAAGGAGCAAGCCAGAAGGAGTGATGCGGCTGCCTCGAAGGCAGCCGAGGATCTAAAAGCTGAAAAGGCTGCTCACTGCCGAAGCAGGGAGGAGATGGCCGGAATGGCCCTGAAGCTAAAAGATGTTACCGACCGCTATGAGGTTCTTGAAAGAGAATACCAAGCGGAGCAAGAGGACCTGAAGAAGGCCACCGCCGAAGCCAAGGATGCCCGTTCTACAATGAGGGCTCTAAAGGAGGAGCTGCGTCAGGCCGGAGACATTGCGGCCTGGAAAGCCCTTTCTGCTACGCAGGAAGTTCACGGATCAGAAGTATGCTCAGTTGGGCCAGCTGTGGGGTGCGGAGGATCCTTATCTGGATTTGGCGGCGAGTGCAGCGGACGTAGTTGTGCACCTCCGAAGCCAAAAGGATCATGAAATGGAAGCACTTTTTTGGTCTCAATTCCATAGTCCGGAATGTCCACTTCCACTTACCGACCGGTTGGCTGAATGGGCTCAGCTGAATAGATTGTCCGGATTAGCCATGACGGATGTGGTGGCTCATTTGTGGCCGGAAAGGCTCAAGCCGAAGAGTTATTTTGGCTTATTGCAGCAATTCCTTGGGACGGTGCCGCATACCAAGGCGATGAAGCGATCGGCATGCATAGAGGGTGCGCGGATGGCCCTTGCCCGTTCAAGACATACTGGGCGGAGATGGATGCCACCGATGTTGCATCCCGGGGTTCGGGCAAAAGCCGATTGCCCACCGAGCACTATTTTGAGGAAGTCCTGCAGGGCGCTCGTTTAATAGAGTCGCAGTGCTCGAAAAACGTTATGTTCAAATGACATGTATGATTTGTAAAACCGTATTTATAATATAAGGACTTTTTATACTTGTGCGTTCAAGTATTGAAACTTCTCCTGTGCGGCCGTTAATGTATATGTGTATATAACCTGAAAGATGGTAGTCTTCGGCTTCAGCCCCCACGCACATAGTGCGGGGGTGTTTGCAAAGATGTGCATTTTCACACTTAATCCAACGTCTTGGTCCTGTGAAGGAGGTGGTAGCGTAGCAAACTAGGCAACTGGACTATAATGCTTTATCACTTTCACTTAGCCATAGGAGTTTGAAGGTGGGGCTACGACATAGCCCCTAGGGGCACCGCGCTCTCCGAATTCGGGGCGCGTGTGTGCCTGACCGGGAAGCGGTCCTTCGTCAAAGCGGAGGAATTCTAAACATTCCGGGAGTCGATCGAGTGGTTGACCAGTCTCTCGCTATATCATGACAATCAGTTTTCGGCTTTCTCTACTGAGGTGCTCGCCCGACCGAACCGGGGCACAATCGCAGTAGTTCTCCTGGTGCCACGTTAGCCGATGATACGGAACGTAAGGCAGCAAAACACAGGAGCCGGGCAAACCCAACATTTGACCAAAGACATGATTCGGAGCTGATGCATATAAGGCCTAACTCGAGACACCGAACACTCCCTAAGGTATTCGGACTTGATGAGAGCGGGCAGAACAATGCCCTAAGCCCCTAGTGTCCAGGTACGGGTGAGAACTTCTGACGCGGCCGATGCCAAAACGTCAGCTTCCTCCTCGGTTATAGTAGAAAAACCGGGGGATGTGTATCAACAAGAGACAGTAAAAAAGGTTTACGCAGGGTCTTAATCTGAAAAGAAACCTTGCAACGGGTCCCTGCTGCACGTCTGCGCCTGTGTCTCCATTGTGCTGTATCCTGGACGGGTGTAGCACGTGGCTCATCTGTAAAAGAGAAGAACTTAGTTTTGAAAGAATATCGTGCAAAAAATGTATTTAAAACAGGGTGTGATTCGGAAGATAGAGTTGAGCTTTATTGGCTCTCAATGTTCATGCGTGCAGCCCCTTGTGAAGAGGTGTGCGGCTAGGGAGCCCCTTGTTTATTTATACCGGACTGGCCTAACCGTGTTCGGGGTCTAAATGACCTGTTTTTAGGGGCTTTGATCAGCAAGGCCGGGTTGTTGTGTGGCTGTCAAAGCAGTCTCACGTTTTCCGTGGTCGAGGAGCACTCGAAGTTACCCTTTAATGAGATTATGCCGTGTGGACCGGGCATTTTAAGTGTAAGAGACGTGTAATGCGGTATCGCGTTAAAGCGGGCGAAAGCTTCGCGTCCCAGTAGTGCTTGATGGCTACTTTTAAATGGGGCGATATGGAAGATTAGCTTTTCGCGACGGAAGTTGTCGGATGAACCGAACACAACCTCTAGTAGTACAGAGCCTGTACAATTGGCATAAAGACCTGGCGTCACTCCTTTAAAGGAGGTGCGGCTATGGCGAATTTTGGTAGGGTCTATCCCCATTCTGCGGATGGTGTCCTGATCTAGTAGGTTTATATCACTGCCGCCATCCATTAGGACTTGTGTAAATTGTAGTCCATCGATTATAGGATCCAATATCAAGGCAGTCCATCCTGCGTTTCGAATACTTCTGGAGTAATCCAGGTGGTCGAAGGTAATTGGTTTTGACATCCAATCTCGGGATTCCGTTGGGGTGGACCGTGTGACGCGTATTTTAGCGGGTGCCGCACTATTGTTCCGTGTTATCACATGAAGTGAGTTCACTGTTTTGACTTCTGGTGGGAAAGTCTTTTGTTTCCCGGTGCTCTGCTTGTGGGGTTCGTCGTCTTCGCTTGGTGTGTCGAGCCCCTTGTGTTCGGCGTTGAGTCGGCCGGACTGTTTGAAGACCCAACATTCTTGGTGGGTATGGTTTGCAGGCTTCCCAGGGGTACTATGGATTGGACATATCCTATCCAAAATTTTGTTTAGGTTGGATAGTTCATCACTGTTGTCCTTAAGAGGCAGTGTTTTGTTGTTCGGCTGAGAGCTTTTGAACCCAGCGTTGACCGCCGTGCTCTTTGGGCCATTTTCTTTATTCCAGCGCTGATCTTTTCTGCGTCGTGATTTCCCATTTCCATCTCTGGCCTCGGATGTACTCGGGTCACTGGTGCTGCATCTTGCCAGCTAGCTATCTTCCCCCGCGCAAAAGCAGGTCATGAGGCTTGTTAGTGCGGCCATTGTTCTTGGTTTTTCCTGGCCAAGGTGTCTGGCGAGCCATTCATCTCGGACGTTATGTTTGAAGGCCGCTAAGGCTTCGACGTTCGGACAGTTGACTATTTGGTTCTTTTTGGTGAGGAACCTGTTCCAGAATTTGCGTGCTGACTCTCCAGGCTGTTGAGTTATATGACTTAAATCGTCTGCATCCGGAGGGCGGACATAAGTCCCCTGAAAATTTTCTCGAAACGCATCCTCGAGCTCTTCCCAACTTCCAATAGTATTTTCTGGGAGGCTTTTGAACCAATGCCGAGCTGGCCCTTTGAGCTTGAGGGGTAGGTATTTTATGGCGTGGAGATCATCTCCTCTAGCCATGTGTATGTGTAGGATGTAATCCTCAATCCAGACTCCGGGGTCTGTTGTTCCATCGTATGCCTCTATGTTTACGGGCTTGAATCTTGCTGGAAATTCATGATCCAGTACCTCATCGGTGAAACATAGTGGGTGTGCGGCACCCCTGTATTTAGGTGTGCCGTTATCTTCGAACACTCGGCGTGTTGTGTTGCTTCCTGGAGCCTTCTTTGGCCCATAGATGGACCTGACCGGGTCGTCCTTTTTGCTAGGATCCTTACATGGATCGTGTGCTGGCTTGTGTGCGGCGCCGCTTGCCGCTCTTTGCCTGTCATCTAGTCGTCCATCTGGCCAGGCGGACTTTTTGTTGTTTGACTGTGGGGGCTCTATGGCCTCCTCGTCAAATTTGGGTAACAGCTTGCGCTTTGGGTAGCTCTTTGCTTGGTGACCATCACCGTATTTATCTGCGGTCTTGAGTACTTTGCTACATCTCGTTCTGAGTATGGCTTCCGCTGTTTTGAGCTTCCGCTTCAAGCTTCTTGCAATGGCGACGAGCCTTTTGTGAAGGTTCTTATGCTCCGGTGATGTGTCCGGCGTGAGATCGTCTGGACTGTTATTTTCGCCGGGGATGGGTTGCTCGTCCAATTCATCCTGTTCGGATGGTTGCTTGGTGGCGTGTTCGTCGTCCACTGGTTTGCCCTGCTCTATGGCTGGGTCAGTATGGGTGCTGTTGTTGTCGAGGCAGGACTTCGGGCGGCGCTTGCGTCGTCGTTTTGCTTGTTTTTCGGGGGAATTATCCTTCGCCGCGTCCCGTTGTTCCTCGTTATCGCTTCCTTTTGGTGTATCCACCATATATATGTCGTGAGTTGAGGTGTCTTTCCAGTGCCCAGTAGGCGCTGGTTCTTGGTCGTCTCCGGCATCGTCGTCCATACCGTCGATGTCTTCGGAGTCGTAGTCTAGCATGTCAGTTAGATCGTCGACAGTGGCCACAAAGTGGGTGGTGGGTGGGGTTTGAATTTCTTCGTCGTCCGCATCCCAATCGTCCTGACTGCAGTCCGGCCAGGGCTCTCCTGATAACGAGAGATATTTCAGCGAATTCAGGATGTCGCCGAAAGGTGAATGTTGAAAGATGTCCGCAGCGGTGAACTCCATGATCGGCGCCCAATCGGACTCGACTGGAGGGGGCGCGGGAGGTTCGGAGTCCGGCACCTCGGAGTCACGAGCTTCACGAGGGACAAGGTCAGTATTCGGCTCCATTGCCGTAGATGTTGCAGCCCCCGAGGCGGTGTCTAGCCACCCGTCCTCGATCTGCGCAGTCGGCTCCGAATTAGGGATCGGGGCGGACTTGTGTGCGGCCTCCAGGACACTGTCCGGCAGCAGAGCTAAATCGTGCCCATCGTGACAGTTCGGCGCGCTTGGCTGTGGCTCGAATCCATCGAAGATCAAGTCTTCGCGGATGTCAGCCGTGAAGTTTAGACTTCCAAATCTGACCTGACGGCCAGGGGCGTAGCTTTCGATCTGCTCCAGATGGCCAAGCGAATTGGCCCGCAGTGCAAAGCCGCCGAATACGAAGATCTATCTGGGGAGAAAAGTCTCACCCTGGACCGCGTCGTTTTTGACGATCGAAGGAGCCATCGAGCCTATTGGGGACGACACAGAGGAACTCTCAATGAAAGCACCAATGTCGGTGTCAAAACTGGCGGATCTCGGGTAGGGGGTCCCGAACTGTGCGTCTAGGCGGATGGTAACAGGAGACAAGGGACACGATGTTTTTACCCAGGTTTGGGCCCTCTCGATGGAGGTAAAACCCTACTCCTGCTTGATTGATATTGATGATATGGGTAGTACAAGAGTGGATCTACCACGAGATCAAGGAGGCTAAACCCTAGAAGCTAGCCTATGGTATGAAACCCTCCGGTTTATATAGACACCGGGGAGGGCTAGGGTTACACAGAGTCGGTTACAATGGTAGGAGATCTACATATCCATATCGCCAAGCTTGCCTTCCACGCCAAGGAAAGTCCCATCCGGACACGGGACAAAGTCTTCAATCTTGTATCTTCATAGTCTTGGAGTTCGGCCGATGATGATAGTTCGGCTATCCGGACACCCCCTAGTCCAGGACAACCTCAACCACCCCGACAATCCAGGCGTGCGTGGGAACATGTAACAACTCTCAAGGTGTTGCATGCTTGCCACGTGTTCGTCAGATGTGAACCGCCAGGGGCACCTGCATAATTGCGTTGTGCCGTCTCTGTCCTTATAAGTACCCGTCAAGTCTCGGTCAAAAATCCTTCTTCCTCCTCGCCATCTCTCACAAACCCTAGCGCCTCCGCTAGCTCTCGACGACGCCGATCGACGACGAAGCGCTTAGCTGTCGTGACTTCTTCGACACCGTCCTCACGCCGGCCGCGGACCTCGTCCTCTCAGTCGTTACCATAGGTGTCTTCCGTCGCCAAGTTAGGGCATGGGAGATCGAACTGCTCGGCCTCCACCTTCGCTCCGTCTAGCAGTTCTTCATGTGGTAATTAAATTTTACTTTTTACCGTCTTTTCGATCTGATAGATTCATCTGTCTTTACCAAAACTGGTTTCTAGATCTCCAAACTTGAATCTATCTTATTCTGCATCTCATATTCTGCCTAGTCTATTCACTTATCAAGCGCACCCCTGATGATGCACCACCCCCAAAGAAGAAAAAAAAACCAAGAAGAGAGATCGGGCTGCTCCCACAGAGCCGCTTATAGTTGAACCCATTGCTTTCGCACACCCTGACTCTGACAATCAAGAGCGTCCGTTGATCATTCATGAGTATGCTTCCATAGAGGCTCCTGAAGCTCAAGAAGTTCCAGTCGTTGACCCCATCGCGAATGAAGACATTGGTCCTCATGACAATGTAGAAGATGATGTAGTTCTTCCTTAGATTGAGCGCCCGACGGTATCATCGCCTGTTCTCACGAACAACGAGCTCATCAGTATTGGTCGTCCTTTGACGCCAATCTCTCAAGATGACTCATGGGCTGATCGCCCCCAACCAGCAACCCCAAGTCAAGATTCACCAAGTACACCCCGTCCTCCACCAGCGCAAGCCGCCAGTCCATTGGTGAATGATGATAATTACATGGAGACCACACCCTCGCCAAAGGCGTCGCCCGTTTTTCAACGGCTTCACAAAGATCTCAAGCCATCGGTCTCCATGACCACCATCACAGAAGAACACTCAAACCAGTCCAGCTCAGTGGCACGTCAAGTGTTCCCTCAAGACAATCCTTCTGTGACGGTTCCCTCGTCTGAGGCAAATGTTGCTAAAGACAATCCGGCTGCATCAGCCGCAGAAAGACAAGAAGAAGAGCACGTTGCTACTCCCCCTACCACCAAAGAAGTTGTTCTCGAGGAGAACGTATCTGTGCCCTACCCTCCAGCTCCTCAAGTGGAGGTTGAGAATCCTGAGGCGCCCACCAACAACACCTCTGAAGCCAATGACATTGTCATGGCTGAAGACTATGTGGCGCCTGCAGTGAACACTCTGCTTGAAGCCACTGTTGCTCCTACAACGAATGTGCAGCCTGACGCCTCTGCTGATGCCACTACTCCTGTTCCGCCACCAAGGACCCACACCATTGAGCATGCATTCTACCAAGGCGAGCTTATTCCTGTCAGATGGCCAATTCTGGTTCCTCCACCTACTCCTGGACCTCAGTTTGACTATCATGTGGAGCACAGGCCTCAGGTTCAGAAGCCAAAACCAAGGCTGCCAAGGTTCCGAGGAACTGCATCGGCACCAGGCTCATTCAATGTCAACGGCTTCGTTGCACACAACACATTCTTCGATACTGGCAAGAACCCATACTCCAAGCCAAGAATATCACCAGATCGGTTCTGGAGCTATCAGCAGCGCAGCTACTACTCCTGCATTCTATACAAGCAGGAGCACATATTTCCTCATATGCGTTTGGACAGTGAAGCCATTGCTGGTCTGCCCTGCCTAGAAGAAGCCCTAGACTATTTTCGTGATGCTGGCCTTCTGCAGTTTGTCACCGACAAGGAACATTGGAATGAAGAGCTTCTCCTGCAATTCTATGCAACCCTCCCCATTCGCGGCTACAACAGGGATACAACGACATGGGTCCTTGAGTGGATGACGGGCAACATTCACCATGAAGCCAAATCCTTTGATCTCATTGAGCTTATCGGCCTCTCCACTCCAGGCGAACTGTATGAACCTGGTTGTCAGCTTCATCGCGATGCATTGGAGAGCCTCTTCCAGAAGCCAGAGCCCAACATGAGCCAGATGCTTAGCATGATGAAGCCACTGCCCCAGGATGCTGAGTATCCCAAGGAATTCCTTGTTGAAGACCTAGAGTATCTGCCCCGCACTATCTATCATATCATTAGGCGAACTCTATGGCCCATCAAAGGGCATTCCTCCTCAGCAAAGCTTGAAGGTGCAATGAAGACATTGGTCTTCTACATTGTAAATGGAAAAAGCTTCAATACTCAACATTTCTTCATTCGCCAGTTTGCTGCATCTGGGTCTGACATTTTTGGTATAAAATTCTATGCTCCTTGGATTATGTGTCTGATCAAGATCCACTCTGCCATTGACTATCAGCCCTCTGCTCGTAACCATCTCATATTTTTACCAGAGGTTGATATGTCCATTGAAGCCATTTACCCAGAGCCTGCCAAGGAAGCACTATATCTTCACAATATAGATTGTCAGAGCTTTTCCCAGCATGTTGAAGGTGTTCAGGTTGCTTCTCGTGTTTATCCACTGGCCGGCAACACTCATCGTGCACACACTAAAGCCACTGAAAGCACCACTGCTCCAAGGCCTCGGAAGCGCTCTCGTGTGCTCAATGACCGAGAGCTTCTCATGGCGTTGCATCAAAAGCATGACAAGCATCACTACTGGATGAAGCGTCAAATGCAAAGTCTCTTGGTGGATGTCAATCGCATTCGCAATCTTGCCACCAAGAATGCCTTTGTCACCCATGAAACCTGTCGGAGGTCTTGGAAGAGTCTGACATTGCTAAGTGCTGAAGCTGATCTTCAAGACGATGGCTTCACTGAGAGATTCAAGTTTGACTCCACTCCTCCCAGGAATGTTGTCTTACGCCAAACCCCGTCTCTTGAAGACTCAGAGTACTCCTCCGCAGCAACTGTGAATGCCAGAGTCTTGGATGACGCAGATGATGCTACCTCACCACCTCCAACCTCAGCGCGTGTCGACACTGCACCAAGTTCTTCTACACCACCAAACCTCAATGATGACCCTGCTGCTTCACCTACTCCTCATGGGAACGAGTAGAGCCTATGTCTTCAAACCTTTTTGGTCCTTACTGACAAAAGGGGGAGAAGCATAGGTTGATAGTCTTCAAGCGGGTCCTGATGGGTGGTTGATATACTTTTTGCCTAGTGCTTACAACTCTCGTTTTGCTACATTTGGTTCCTTGAGTTGTAACACTTAAACTTGATGGTCGTCTACTACTTTTTCTGCTATTCTGTGTGATGCGATGATAAATTCCGCATATGCGATGATAAATCCCGCATGAACTCATTCCGCAGACGTCCATTTTTCATTATGCATGTCATTATTCTTGTGTATCTGTTCATGCATGATGTATTGTCTTCTTATGGTGAAGAAGATCTCCACAAGTACAACCTGCCATGTGCATTTGCATTCCAACGCAAAACATTTGCACATCTTCAGGGGGAGCCTTTTTGCCATCTATGAAGACAATATCTTAATCCTTACAATTTTACATACTTTTATCCCCGTTGAAAACTTCAACCAGTTTGTCATCAATCACCAAAAAGGGGGAGATTGTAAGTGCATCTAGTGCCACCCCTAGTTGGTTTTGGAGTATTGACGACAAACCTGGTTGAGGGGCTAATGTGTTTGTGAGAATTAAAGGATAACACAGGTAGTAGTCCCTCTTTGATTCGGTTTACCTACCGGAGATGACCCCTAAAAATGTGTGAAGACATTGAAGACAATGGTGGTCTGTGAAGATATTCACATTGAAGACTATGACACGAGAAGACATTGAGTGAAGACTATGGGGCGTGAAGACTTAGTTGTTTCGTTGTTTCCTTTTCTTCTTTGTTGAGTCATAGGAACCACCGCACTGTTAAGTGGGGTCCAAGTGAACAAAGTCAGAGTGACTGAAGTGATGCTCAAACCAAATCCTATGTCTTCGAGCGAAGACAATGAGAGGAAATCTTATCCTGTGTCGGATAAGTTAGCTTTACTTGTATCCCAAATCAAGCTGCCGCGTGTGTTTGAAATCTGAACGTTGCGACACGTGTTAGTTCCTTAGTGACCCAGGGTCATTTCGGACAAATCCGGTCGGGTTGCCCAGTGGCTATAAATAGCCCACCCCCTACACCATAAATTGTTGGCTGCTTAGAGTTAGTACACGGCTTTTGTCGTTTGAGAGCAACCCACCGCCGAAGCTTTCGAGAGAGAATCCTTGCGAGGACAAAGCCCTAACCACCCAGAGCCCAACGAGTGTTTGGCATCACTGAAGTCTTTCTGTCCGCGTGATCTGAAGACTTGTTACACTTGAGGACTGTGAATCCTCCAGCCGGTTAGGCGTCGCGTTCTGAGCATCCAAGATCCACTGTGGATTGCCGGTGAACGAAGTCTGTGAAGGTTCAGAAGTCTACCTTGAAGACTTACCGGAGTGATTGGGCGGGGACTAAGTGTCCTTAGCTCTAGGGGAATAAGGTGAAGACGCAGTCTTCTGAGTTGAATCTCAGCCTCCCTAACCAGACGTACAGTTGTCACAGCAACTGGAACTGGTCGAACAAATCCCTGTCCTTCTGAAGCCACTGGTTCTATCTCTTAATTCTCTTTACTTACAGTTTGTCTTCGTGAAGTCATTGCCTCCTTGTATTATCTGTTTGACTTTACTGTGTGACTATCTGTTCTGATTGGCTTCATACTATCTTCCATCCTGATCTTTACTACCTTGCTGCTATTAGTCTTCATGCTTTCACTCCATTGAATACTTGACTATGGCTTGTCTAGTGTAGTCTACCTTCCACTGCATTAGAATAGTGTTGTTTATATTATCTCTCTTCGAAACGCCCATGTTTTGAAGACTTTCATAAAACTCACCTATTCACCCCCCCTCTAGTCGATAACTAGCCCTTTGCCCGCACGTGGGACGCGGTGCGGGGCGCGGAGTTTCGACGCGATGCGTTGACGCGTCGCACTCCAACTGGCGTTGCATGCTCCTGCCTGGCGCGCGATCCAGAGCGAATCTGCGCGCTTGATCCGAGGCGACCTGGCGCACAGGAGTTCCAGGTGACGGCGGATCTGCTTCGTGCTCCGCGCCTGCTCCGTCTTCTTCTGGCACATGCAATATGAGCTCGTTTTCTTCAAAATTTTGATCATTTTCTGCACCGATTTCTGCTGCATGATCCTGCATATAAGGAGACATGGTTCCACTAGTAGGATCATCAGTTGGGTTAGTACAATTGTCGTCCCCAGGATCAATGTTTTGGAGATATGGTGGAAGAAGAAGTAGTTCTTTCTTGAGAAGTGCTCCGACATTGGGATGAAGTGATGCAAAAGGATAAACAAATTCATCGAACACAACATCTCGAGAGATATAAACTCTACTAGTGGAAACATCAAGGCATTTGACTCCTTTGTGGATTGGACTATATCCAAGAAGCACACACTTCTTGGAACGGAATGCAAGCTTACGTGCATTGTATGGACGAAGGTTAGGCCAACAAGCACAACCGAATACACGAAGTGTTTTGTAGTCAGGAGTTGTACCAAAAAGACGTGTGATGGGAGTTTCAAACTTGATGACTTTACTAGGGAGTAAATTAATGAGGTATGTGGCAGTCAAGAATGCCTCATCCCAGAACTTTAGTGGCATGGATGCATTTGCTAGTAGAGCTAACCCTACTTCAACAACATGGCGATGTTTCCTTTCGGCCGAGCCGTTCTGTTGATGTGCATGAGGGCATGATACATGATGTGATATGCCAAGCACTTGAAAAAAGAGAGATTGAGTTTATTGTATTCACCTCCCAGTCGGTTTGCATAGCAATAATCTTAGTGTTTAGTTTTCGCTCAACGAGGTTTTGAAAGTTCTTGAAAACTTGAAACACTTTGGATCGTTTCTTAAGAAGATAGATCCATGTAAATTTGCTATAGTCATCGATGAAGCTAACATAATACGAGTGTCTACCAACAGAGGGGGGAGCTGGCCCCCAGACATCAGAAAAAACAAGTTGCAAAGGTGCAGTAGAAACACTAAATGAAATAGGATATGGCAACTGATGACTTTTAGCTTGTTGACATGGATCACAAATAGACTCAACACTAAACTCATGAGAGTGGGGAAGTTTATTCTTGCTAAGAACGAGCTTGACAATAGCTGATGAAGGATGACCTAATCTACTGTGCCACTTTGCTGAAGAAGGCTTGACAGCAACAAAAGCTTGTTTATTCGATGATGATGACGAGGATATGAGTGGGTAGATACCTCCACACACTTGCCCCTAAGAAGCACTCTCCTCGTGTCCAAGTCCTTTACCAAAAAGAAATAAGGATAAAATTCAATAAGAACACGATTATCAAAAGTAAATCTATGATCTGAAAGGAGATTTTTTGATGTTGAAGGGACATATAGAACTCTTTTTAGATGCAAATTCTTTATGGGGTTTTTGACAATTGAACTACCAACGTGAGTGATTTTCATACCATAACTGCTAGCAGTATGCCCTTGGTCGTGTCCACGATACTTGTCTCTGATCGTCAGCTTCTCGAGCTCCCCTGTGACGTGATTTGTGGTGCCCGTGTCCGCATACCAGTTGGCGTCGACACCATAGGAGTCGGTGACCATGTTGGCCCCCTTCTCCTCATGTTCATCTTCATCATCATACCGATGCCAACAATCACGAGCACCTCCTGGACGATGCTTGTAGCAAATTTGGCATTCTGGATAGTCTCGAACCTGCTGACGTTGTTGCTGTGGACGACTGCGGTCACCACTGCCGCCGCTATTTCCACCAGATGGAGTTGGGGAGGGGCGCCTGCCTCGGCCGCGCCCCCTGCTGTTGCTGCGCTGGCGGCCTCTGTTGTAGCCGCGCCCGCGCCCCCTGTAGGCTAGGTTTGTTGAGGTCTTGAATCCTGCATCTGGACCGTCACCGAGCATCTCCACACGCTGATCAAACGCTGCAATCTGGGCGAACAGATCATCTACTGAAATATGGTTTTTAACTACGCCAATGGCTGCCACAACAGGGTCATAGTCCCTGTCAAGCCCAGCAAGGACGTAATCTACCATCTCAGGGTCCGAGACGGGGCGTCCCGCTGCTGCCAGCTCATCTCCTAGGTTCTTCATCCTGGAGATGAAGGCACTACTAGACATAGAGCCTTTTTTGGTGTTGGTGATGGCGATCCGCAGATTGGTGATGCGCGATTGGGACTGCGAGGTAAACAAGGTGGTGATGGCAGTTCAGAGATCGAACGTCGTCTCCTTGCTCGCAACTTGGGCAAGAATCTCCATTGACAGGGAGTTCAGGAGGTGACTAAGGACTTGCTGATCCTTCGATATCCACTGAGCGTACAGAGGATTGGGCTCGGTGGTGACGGTTTTGTCCGTCTGCTGCTGCTGCACCGTCTTCAGTGGCGCTACGTATGAACCGTCCAGGAGGCCGATGACCTGCGCTCCTCGCAGGCCCGGCATGACCTGTGCCTTCCATAGGATGAAATTGGTCTTGGTGAGCTTCTCTGATGGGACAGCGCCAAGGTTGAGGGAGACGGTTGATGACGACGACAGGGCGAGGGTGAGCAAGGAAGGATGGCGAGGGCGATCGAGGAAGGAGGTAGCTGGCTAGATCGATAGGAAGAGGATGGCTCTGTATACCATGTTAGATGGGAAGCGTTTCTAGCCGCGTGTGTATATATTGATCTAGGCAGGAAATGCCCCTGCCGTGGCTTACAAGAAGTTTACCGATCTCTTGGGGATTCGGTTTGTTACAAAGGAGATAGGAGAAGCTATGGGAGAGGAAGAGATAGAATCAGTTTGAGATTACAAGAATATATCTCTAAATCTAACACCCATAAATCTGAGTCATATGTACGTGTGGGGCTTCAGATTGTACTTCTCCAGCAGCATTCTCAAGCTCGCCCTTTGTCAACATATGGTACACCACTTTGTGGAACTCAGCCCTAGTGTTTCTTTCGCTCCGTTTCGTGTACGACAGCTCTAGTGTTTCTTTCGCTTTCTTCGGGACGTGCCATTTGCACCATCTGTGTACCGTGTTAAGTATCACCGCCTTGTTTGCCACCTCCATTAGCAAAGAATAGCCAGTCAGCAGCATCAGCATGCTCATAATGTAGACAACCATCTGTACCATGCATAGTTCCCGGTCAGAATTGTTAGCGGAGCAGCCCCTCCCATCATCTGAATGAATTCTGCGAAGACCCACTCGAAGCTTTCAACTTGCTCGTCTCGCATCAGCACGCCACCGAGTATAATGCTCTTAAAATGGTTGTTCACCCTGGCAAACAAGTCGAACGGCATATCATACAGGTTTGTTTGATATGTTGTATCGAATGTTATCACATCCGCAAAAAACTTGTACTGCATCCTGCTGTCTCTATTTGTCCACATTAAGTTCCTTATTCGACAATCACTGTCCGCAAGAAGGCGATAATTGAATTGCGGGTCATTCGCTTCCAGGTCTGAAAATACCTCCATTGTCTTGCGAACATCATCATCGGCTTGGTCAACCTCCCAGGATTACAAGTTATAGAAATCGTACGCTTCGCCAAGCGAATCGAAACTTTTCCCAAGCCCTGGCTTGAGCACATTTGCACTTGGGTTATCTGCATAGTCCCTTATGGACTTCACTAGAGCGCTGACCCTTGAAGAGCACGGCGTCCCGTCCGGCGGCGCTGACCCAATTCGCAACCTGCAGAACACTCCCGTCAGGACTTACTGCTGTCAGAGTGGCCATCAACTTCAGACAAACTGCATGAGTAAAACGCTGTCAGTTAAGTGCCTCTTGCTCCCTGTCAGTCAGAGCGACCTTGCTTGGAGCTGCGGGATTCACTTTCCTTGTGGATTCCACCGACTGCGCTGGCGATCAACTTCCTCGACGCCGCCCCCATGCCGGCACGGCCGCCGTCGTTGCGAGAACCAAAACTTCGCCCAGAAGCTGCTCCATTTCCACCCAGGCCGTCAGGCCAGTGCCAACGGATCTGGATGTTCTGAGCTGGCTGGAACTCCTCCCGCAACGGGTACTTCGCCGAGAAGCGAAAATATTACGAGAAATTCCAATCCAGCGCCTTCCATTCGCGGCGAGCTTCACTGGTTCGCCGGCGGCGAGTTCTCTACAGTCTTTTTTTTTTAGAATCCGATATCTCTACAGTCGTGCTCTGCTTTTCGCCGCTGTTGGGCACTCCCCGCACTTGCGGCTCACTAGCGCAGCTGTGGGCCAGCGGACGAACACGACGGCCCAGAGTCTGGGAATAAGCAAACGCAGCGACCGGAACGTTTAGTACCACATCGCTCAGCTAGCAACATTGTACGCGGCTTAAGTAGCCCACTGCTGACATTTTCATCGCCGAGGACACAGAGTTGATTCATCATCAGCTATGCCGAGGCAAAAGCAGTCGCTACGCACTTCTGGCCGGGCCTGTCCTGGCGGCCTGTGACCCTAGGTCTTCTCCCTTGGGGGTGGTGCGGGGGGTTAGAAGTGCGGTGCGATGTTAGTCTTTTTAATTTTTCCAACATTTTTTACTTTACTTTTTCTCTTCTTTTTTTTACTTTGGTTTGCCCAATATTTTTCCCTATTCATTTTACTATTTTGCAGGTTGTGCAACAGGTGAACATGTAAAGCGTAAAAATAAAACATAAGGTTTTTCCACTTTTCCTAATATTCTTATTTTCCTTTATTATACTTCTTCATTTTCCTAATATTTTTTCTTTTCTCGTTTACTATTTAGCAGGTTGTGTAACAGGTGAACATGTAAAGTCTAAAATAAAAACTAAGTTCTCCTTCCTTTTCCTAATATTTTTACTTTATTCTATTATTCTTTTCAATTTTTTTAAAAGTATTTCTTTTTTACTTTCCTAATATTTTTAATTTTCATTTACCTTTCTTTTTTTATTATTTAAATATTCCCAGTATTTTTTATTTTTTATTTTAACAGGTGAACTTGTCAAGTCTAAAATAGAACCTAAGTTCTCCTTCCTTTTCCTAATATATTCAATTTTTTATTTTATTTTCCTAAAAATATTTCTTCTTTATTTTCCAAATATTTTTTTACCTTTTATTTTACTACTATTTTCTATTATTTAAATTCTACCAATGTTTTCTTGTTTTTTATTTTACTATTTTGTAGGTTGTGCAATAGGTGAACATGTAAAGTCTAAAACTAAAAACTATAAAGAAACTAAGCCTGTTCCTTTCCTAACATTTCCCTTTTATTTGATTAGTCCTTTTTATTTTTATTGTCTAATGTATTTTTTCTTTTCTACTACTCTAAGGCTCAAATATTAATATTTTGCCGGTTTTGCAACATGTGCACATGTAAAGTATAAAATATAAAATAAAAACTAAAAATAACTTAAAAAAATCCCTTCCTAATATTTCGCCTTTTCTTTTATTAGTATTTTTTAGTTTTATTTTCCTAATATTTTTCATTTTACTGTTATAAGGCGCATATACTAATATTTTGCAGGTTGTGCAACAGGTGCAAAAATATAAAATAAAAACTTAAAATTAAACTAAGTTTTTTTATTTTCCAAATATTTTACCTAAAATTACTACTCTGAAACTAAAATGGATTAGCTCATGGCCCCTTACATATCCATTAGAAAAAAGACACCCGTGCTTAAATTAGAAAAGTGATTAGCTCATCCCCTTTACGTATCAATTTATAAAGAAGACACCCATTCCTAAATTATAAAAGTGATTAGCTCATGCCCCTTTATGTATCCATTGAGAAAGAATACACCCATTCTTAAATTATAAAAGTGATTAGCTCATGCCCCTTTACGTATCCATTAGAAAGAAGACATCCATTCCTAAATTAGAAAAGTGATTAGCTCATGCCCCTTTACGTATCCATTTAGGACACAGTAAAAATGCACCTAATCCCCGCCCTCTCACACGTTTAGCATTTCTAGCCATCCATTTTCTGACCTCAGTGTTTTTGGCCGTTGGATCTCGTCTCTATAGCTATATGTATGGGCCAGCTGTCCTATGGGCTACTTCTCTAGAGGCCGAAACCAAGCAATGTGGTAAACTGGCCTGTTCGGCCAGCCCAACACCATTCCTCTCCGCGAGCCTACTCCAGCCCACTCGGTCTCTAACTCTCGAAGAAACAAGCAAACAGGCTGATAAACATGTCGTTATGCCTCCACCTCCGTCGGCTCTTCCTCTCGCAATTCCTTATGACATTGTCCGCCCAGACGCTGGCGTCCTTGCTTTCTCCAGTATTTCCCCTGAAGTTGTAGCAGGGAGGTGCTCAACCTCATCGCTTTACTTTTACTAGCAAAAGAGCCCATGCGTTGCAATGGGAGAGAAAACATAACACACAGTCTTAAATCAACAACCATCACTCAAGACCATAATAGGTTCATCTTCTTTATTTTTATGAGGCATCATATTTGTGTTGCCGCTTATCCTCCTTCTCACCCTAGCCGGCGATGGCCTCGGTGTTCACACAAAACAACAAAAAAGTGTGTTGAATATGGTTAATCCTAAGGCGTCTCTCTCTCCCTCTCCCCTCCCTCTCCCTCTCCCTCTCTCTCTCTCTCTCTCTCTCTCTCTCGCTTTCTCTCACTCCCGCGATGAGAAATCTGTTGCTTTCCCTTGCGATATTTTTTAGAGGTATGCACGTGTAGTTATCGATGTTTTCTTTTCCGTATATGGTTATAGTGGAGTGTTTATTTGCAATCCGGATCGCCGCCGGTATGAAAAAACGGATCTTGCGCTATAAATTATAAGTTTGCTTCCATAACAATATTTTAAAAATATTTAACAGGTAAAACTAACATCATATTTAGATTCCACACATTTTTCTAATAAAATTTCATATATAATATGTTAAAATCGAAGTTACGGTTTAAAAGATACAGATAATTTAGAAAATCATTTGGTTTGACTCAAATATATTCCAAAATAATATTTAAAGATACTTAAAAGGTAAAAATAATCTCATATTCATATTCTACATATTTTTCTAATCAAATTTCATATATAACATGTTCAAATTGGAGTTACGGTTTAAAAGATATGGATGATTTTAAAAAGCATTTGTTTGACTTAAATATGATCCGCGGATGAATTACCTAAAACATCAGGGGGTTTTCGAAAAATTTAAAATAATGGTTCGGGTGTGACTTAAATCCGGACGGCGGGTTGATTTCAAGAAAAGACAAGGACTTTTGTGTAAAATACGAAAATAACGATTCGTTTTAACTTAAAACAGGAATGCGGGTTGAATTCTCTGAAATAGGGGGACTTTTCTGAAAAATGGCATGACGGACGAAAGAAACCCAATTTGCTTTATTATTAGGTAAAGATTTTATTACTCATTTTTAGTTTTAGTGTCCTAATCTTTTTTTTCTTTTCTACTAAGGATCATATACTAATATTTTGCAGGTTTTGCTACAGGTGCACATGTAAAGTATGAAATATAAAATAAAAACTAAAAAATATAAATTTTTTTTTCTCTTCCTAATATTTTCCCTTTTCTTTTATTAGTATTTTTTTATTTTTATTTTCCTAAGATTTTCATTTTTACTATTATAAGGCTCATATACTAATATTTTGGAGGTTATGCAACAGGTGTAAATTATAAAATAAAAACTAAAATTAAACTAAGTTTTTTCTTTTCCAAATATTTTACCTAAAATTACTACTCTGAAGCTAAAATGGGTTAGCTCATGCCCCCTTACATATCCATTTAGAAAGAAGACACATGTGCTTAAATTAGAAAAGTGATTAGCTCATGCCCCTGTATGTATCCATTTGTAAAGAAGACACCCATTCTTAAATTAGAAAATTGATTAGCTCATGCCCCTTTACGTATCCATTTAGAAAGAAGACACCCATTCTTAAATTAGAAAAGTGATTAGCTCATGCCCCTTTACATATCCATTTAGAAAGAAGACACATCAATTCTCGCCGGTTCTGATCAAGGCGTCTCGCCGGTGCTTGTCCAACTACATCAATTCAATTCTCTACTCGCCACTAAGCAATACCCGGATGCCAATCCGGTGAAAGGTAAACAGGTGATCGTTGCTGCAGATTATGTGCCTCAGACCACACATGAATTAACACCGGAGCCGCGATGGGATGTCCCTGATGCTGCTCACGCTAAGTTGAATGTGGATGGTGCCTTTGTCAAGGAGGATGGCTCGGCTGGTGCGAGGATGATTCTTCGCGACCACGAAGGTGCGGTTATTTTTGCTGTGACACGTGTGCTCTTTAATTGTGCTGATGCTTTGGAAGCTGAGATGGCTGCTGTGGATGAAGGACTCCAGCTGGCCCTTCCCTGGTCGAACTTTCCGCTGATGGTGGAAACTGACTGTGCCGATCTGCTGCAGCTGATTCAGCCGAGGGATGTTCATAGATCGCGGTACGCGTACCGAGTTAGTGAGATCAGAATGATTCTCGCTCACGAGAGAAACATTAGTCTAGCTAAGATTAGTCGGCATGCTAATGCTGCTAGTCACACCCTTGTATGGGACGGGTGCAACAACGAATAGCTTGTTGGCTTCGAAACTTCCCTGATGAGATAGCTAGCATAGTCAAGTCTGAATGTAAGCATCTCTCTTGATTAATGAAAGTTCCTTCTCGCACAAAAAAAGAAGAAGAATGAAGACACCCATTCCTAAATTAGAAAAGTGATGAGCTCATGCCCCTTTTCGTATCCATTTAGGACACAGTAAAAATGCACCTAATCCCTACCCTCTCATGCGTTTAGCGTTTCTGGCCATCCATTTTCCGCCCTCGGTGTTTTTGGCTATTGGATCTCATCTCTATAGCTATACGTATGGCCCAGCTGTCCTATGGGCTGCTGCTCTAGAGGCCGAAACCAAGCAATGTGGTAAACTGGCCTGTTCAGCCAGCCCAACACAATTCCTCCCCGCGAGCCTACGCCAGCCCACTCGGCCTCTAACTCTCGAAGAAACAAGCAAACAGGTTGATAGACATGTCATGTGCCGCCACCTTCGCCAGCTCTTCCTCTCGCAATTCCTTATGATGTTGTGCGCCTAGACGTCGGCGTCCTCTTTCCCCAGTATTTCCCCTGAAGTTTTAGCAGGGATGTGCTCAACCTCATGGCGGCGATGAGATCCACTCTCAGACCAGCGTAGCAGCGAGAAAATTTTATGCATAAGGGATGATTTTCAATTCATGCCAGCGAGGGGTGCCAGCATCAGGATCAGCAGCAGCGACCTACGTTTGCCCCTACAAGAACAAATCGACGATGGCAAAGAAGGCGTACTTCCCCATGGCTTCTGCTGGTACAAATCTCCTTCATTCCTTATCTTGGAAGTCATTGTCGTCGGTGCCCTTGTGCTCAAAATTTATATCCATGTTGATCCACCCTTCGGCTGTAGTCCAAGTGTCTTTGTGTTTTAACTCGATTAAGACCATTTGATGCAGCACATTGATCTTTCATATCCATCTTTATGGTAGAGGTTCATGAAATTTGTTGTGCTTATGCTTCCTATGCTGAAAAATTGGAACAATATTAGTTAGCTTCATGTTACATTGTTGTGTATTTAAGAAAAAAATTATTGTAACTTTATAGATCATGGTTGAAAGAAAGCAAATGATCCCGCATCCTACCAATCTCATACTGGTATGCAGGATCACATTCTAATATTTTTCACTTTACTGCTCCAAGGCTCACATTCTAATATTTTGCAATAAACTAAGCAGTTGCTACGTACTTCTCTCCCTATATTTGTTGGTGCTTATCACACCGTACACCCATTAGCAAAGGCAGGTTTACTATAAGTGACACACCCTTTAAAAACTAGATGATCCGTTGCATTATTGGCGTAAATTCTAAATATACTAAACCTGGCTAGGTTTAGTTTACCACTTTTTTTTGAGTTTTTCCTATCATAGAAAAGTGTCCAATGGGTGGCTGCCGCGTGTAATAGTGGGGGACACAGCCGTGTACGTTCTTGGGTGCGCGGAGCGACAGATAATGAGAATTCTAAAAATATGCGCCGGCCGTTGCCGATTGGCTGCATGTCCTACGATGTTCCAGTTGTGTATCTCGCGTTTGCGGAGATCAAATTGGATACGGCGTGCCTTGCACGTGCCTGCATGCGCCGCTGCTTATCTTATTTTTTCTTATTTTTCCCCTCATGCTGGTGGTTGCCGCTTCAATATAGCTGGGCCTTTTCCTGCCGCCTTTGCTGCCTGTTTCAAATTTGGGCTCTTCTTTACTGCTGCCTCCTATAAATAGTGGCGGCCTTGTGCGTCCGATCCTCATTCTTTTCGCTTCCGCCTGCTCTCTTTCCCCTCTAATCAGTAGTATCGTCTCTTGGTCCGGCGATGGTTGCTCCTGCTGCTGCTCTGTCCGGCCGTTGCCGTCGGGGCCGCCCTCCTGGGATTCGGGCGGCCGTCTTTCTTCTCAGGATTTTTCCTCGGCGACGGCAGTCGCTGGTGCGCATGGCCGGCCGGCTGTAGTTGATTCAGGAGGCCGTCTTTGGTCCGCTCCTCACCGGCCGTTTCGTTCTTCCCGGATTGGTGAGCTCCTTTGCCATCTTGTGGTTGCAGTTCTCTCTCCACTGATCTTGTGTTCCTTCGTTTAGGTTGTCGTCTTCTTGATTGGTTGCTTCATGTTGTAGGTGTCCAGCGATTGGACTCGCGGCAAGATATTAATGTGGACGTTGATAGTCGCCGTCGGGAGATTTTATTAGGGAAGCGGCCTACAGATTGTACCATTGGTGAGTGCGTTTAATTCTTGCTGCGTGCATGGAAGTGCCTGTGTGTGCCTCTGGTTGCTTTCCTGCGTTTCTTCTTGTTGGTTTGATTGTTGTGGGTACTGATTCGTTGCTTCTTTTTCTGTAGGTACCGCTATTAGTGTGGGCTCTTCTTCAGCGGTTGCCGGGTCTGCACGCTATTTCCCCGATGCACCAGTACCTGCGGCGGTAGCTGCTTCGACGGAGAGCGAGTGTTGTTGTTACTTTGCGTGGAGCTCGCGGCGAGGCTGCCGCGTGAGGCGTCGGCACCAGCGCTCGACATGCATCCGGAGGCCGAGCGGCAGCGCGACGAGCTGAACCGTCGTTTCCTGCAACCATCGCACCGCCGTGCCCACTATGTCCCACAAGGATAAGGTCCCCCTTCTCGCCGACGCTGCCGCCTACATGGCCACGAGCTGCATAGCCGCATGGAGCATCTCGAGGAGGAGAGCATGGAGCCGGCCGCCGCAAGGTGGGAGGCGAGCGCGCCCCCGTGCATCGGCACCGCCTACATTGCTGCGAGCTGCACAGCCGCGTGGAGCAGCTTGAGGAGGAGAGCAAGCAGCCGCCCCCGGCGAGGTGGGAGACGAGCGCGCCCCCATGCGTCGGCGTCGCCTCCTTCCAGCACCACAACGCATGCGATGAGACCGTGGAGGTTTGAATTGCGGGGCGGGAGGCGGCAGCGAGGCGCGTGACGACGGCCGCGCGGTTCGCGGTGGTGCGGCTGAGTGGCGTGCTCTGTGTTAGTAAAAAACTTTAGGTTTATTGCAATCGGATCATTTTCCTAGCATTAGATCACCTAAGATATGATTAATAGAGAGGTTCATGAGATCTTACATGCTTGCTCGATGCAGGCACAGTGGAGCCCATGATCTCCAGTGGCGAGGATGAGCAGCACCAGTGGCGACAAGGTGATGTAGTCGTGGAGGCAACAGCTCATCCAGGAGCTTCGCGGTGGCAGCAGGAAACCGCCGGCACAGCCTTGCAGCGGCTGGCAATGTAAACGGCCTTCCCATTGCTTCAACACACCCGTAGATCGGTAGGTTTGAGGGAATTAAGGGACTGGATATCATGTACGTGAACTCAGATGCCATAAGTATCCAGGCCCCACCCTTTATATGTGTGCCGGCAATAGGGGACCAAAACCATCTGTTGGTTAGAGGTGCCCCCGATCATGGCGATTCTGTTGGGGTCAACAGCCACGTACGTTGGTTCGTGGCCCATACCCTTAATGATACTTTTTACCCGGTCAGAGCTGAGATCAACCAACATTCTCCCCCTTGATCGTTAGGCTCAACTTCATTCACCCATTTTCCATAGGAATAATATATAAAAGTAAGGTGTTACAACAGCAAACGTAATGCCATTAAACCTCAGTACTTATAATACACCAGCCTATTTCAAAATGAAAAACATATTACTTAATGGGAGTGGTTTGTTTAGAAGGTCTTTACTTCTAGGATCAAAAAGCTTTCCAACAACCCATGCTAGCAAAATAATCATACAATTGGGTGGTAAGCCTTCGATAAACGGATCTGTAAAACATTCAGACGTACTCATACGCTCAACTTCAATAGCTTGATCCTGGATTCTATCTTTCACAACAAAAAACATATTGTCATTGGTTTTGACAACGCCATTTGACTTGTTGTTACTCGCATAGAAAATTGCACATTCATATTGCAGTAGGTGGTTTAGAAATGTTGTCTACCACCATAATTTCGGGAATAAAACTTACTTGACATACAACCTGCTCAGTAGCCTCTTAACATGCCACATAATAAATTGCATCATTACTGATGTCATCATTGTCATTATGGAGCTTTTCCACGATATAGCTCCATATGCGAGGGTGGGGGTGTAAAATAACGTGGAAACTCAATATCCACACACCTCGCAAAAAACAATGTTTGAATAGCCTACGATATTGAGGTTACTAAGACCTCTTATTATTGAGCATGTAAACTGCTACGTCTTGAGCTTGCGTTGGTTTTCCTCGAAGAGGAAAGGGTGTTGCAGCAATAGTAGCGTAAGTATTTCCCTCAGTTTTTGAGAACCAAGGTATCAGTCCAGTAGGAGGCTCCTCAAAAGTCCCATGCACATACACAAACAAACTGAGAACTCGCAACCAACGCAATAAAGGGGTTGTCAATCCCTTCATGGCCACTTGCGAAAGTGAGATCTAATAAAGATAGTATGATAAGATAAATACATTTTTGGTATTTTATAATATAGATGCAAACAGTAAAGATGCAAATAAAAGTAGAATGGAAGCAATTATGATAAGAGATAGACCCGGGAGCCATAGGTTTCACTAGTGGCTTCTCTCAAGATAGCATAAGTATTACAATGGGTGAACAAATTACTGTCGAGCAATTGATAGAAAAGCGAATAATTATGAGATTATCTAGGCATGATCATGTATATAGGCATCACGTCCGTAACAAGTTGACCGACTCCTACCTGCATCTACTACTATTACTCCACACATTGACCGACTCGTGCCTGCATCTAGAGTATTAAGTTCATAAGAACAGAGTAACGCATTAAGCAAGATGACATGATGTAGAGGGATAAACTCAAGCAATATGATATAAACCCCATCTTGTTATCCTCGATGGAAACAATACAATATGTGCCTTGCAACACTTTCTGTCACTGGGTAAGGACACCGCAAGATTGAACCCAAAGCTAAGCACTTCTCCCATGGCAAGAAAGATCAATCTAGTAGGCCAAACCAAACTGATAATTCGAAGAGACTTGCAAAGATAACTCAATCACACATAAAAGAATTCAGAGAAGATTCAAATACTATTCATAGCTAAACTTGATCATAAACCCACAATTCATCGGATCTCGACAAACACACCGCAAAAAGAGTTTACATCGAATAGATCATAAACCCACAATTCATCAAAGATTCAAATATTATTCAGAGAACATTGTATTGAGATCCAAAAAGAGAGAAGAAGCCATCTAGCTAATAACTATGGACCCGTAGGTCTGTGGTAAACTACTCACAACTCATCGGAGGGGCAAGGATGTTGATGTAGAAGCCCTCCGCGGTCGATTCCCCCTCCGGCAGAACACCGACGAAGGCTCCAAGATGGGATCTCGCGGATACAGAAGGTTACGGTGGTGGAAATTGTGTTTCGTCTGCTCCCTGGATGTTTTCGGAGTACGTAGGCTTATATAGGAGGAAGAAGTACATCGGTGGACGCCCGAGGGGCCCACGAGACAGGGGGCGCGCCCTATAGGAGTGGGGGTGCCCTCCTATCTCGTGGGAGCCTCGGCTGCTTCTTGACTTGCACTCCAAGTCCTCTGGATCACGTTCGTTCCAAAAACCATGCTCCGAAAGGTTTCATTCAGTTTGGACTCCGTTTGATATTCCTTTTCTTCGAAATACTGAAATAGGCAAAAAAACAGCAATACGGGCTGGGCCTCCGGTTAGTAGGTTAGTCCCAAAAATGATATAAATGTGTTAAATAAAGCCCATAAACATCCAAAAGGGGCAATATAATAGCATGGAACAATCAAAAGTTATAGATACGTTGGAGACGTATCAAGCATCCCCAAGCTTAATTCCTGCTCGTCCTCAAGTAGGTAAATGATAAAAAAGAAATTTTTGATGTGGAATGCTACCTAGCATAATTCTCAATGTAATTTTCTTTGTTGTGGCATGAATGTTCATATCCAAATGATACAAAATAAAAGCTTATAAAACATAAAAATAATAATGCTTCAAAGCATACTAACAAATAATCATGTCCTATCAAAATAACATAGCCAAAGAAAGCTTATACCTACAAAATCATATAGTTAGGCCATGATTCATTTTCATTACACAAAATACTCCCATCATGCACAACCCCGATGACGAGCCGAGCAATTGTTTTATACTTTTTAACACGCTTCAGCTTTTTCAACTCTTACGTAATACATGAGCGCAAGCCATGGACATAGCACTATGGTGGTATATGGTGGTGGTTGTGAGGACAGAAAAGGGAGAAGATAGTCTCACATCAACTAGGCGTATTAACGGGCTATATGGAGATGCCCATTAATAGATATCAATGTGAGTGAGTAGGGATTGCCATGCAACGGATGCACTAGAGCTATAAGTATATGAAAGCTCAACAAAAGAAACTAAGTGGGTGTGCATCCAACTTGCTTGCTCACGAAGACCTAGGGCATTTTGAGGAAGCCCATCATTGGAATATACAAGCCAAGTTCTATAATGAAAAATTCCCACTTAGTATATGAAAGTGACAACATAGGAGACTCTCTATCATGAAGATCATGGTGCTACTTTGAAGCACAAGTGTGGAAAAAGAGATAGTAGCATTGTCCCTTCTCTCTTTTTCTCTCATTTTTTTTCTTTGTTTCCCCTTTTCTTTCTTTCTTTTTTTTTCTTTTTTTTCTTTGGCCTTTCTTTTTTTTTCTTTTTGGCCTTTCTTTTTTTTCCTTTTTTTCTTTTTGTAAAGTCCGAAGTCTCATCCCGGCTTGTGGGGGAATCATAGCCTTCATCATCCTTTCCTCACTAGGACAATGCTCTAATAATGAAGATCATCACACTTTTATGGATTTACAACTCAAGAATTACAACTCAAAGCTAGAACAAGATATGACTCTATATGAATGCCTCCGGCGGTGTACCGGGATATGCAATGAATCAAGAGCGACATGTATGAAAATTATGAAAGTGACCTTGCCACAAATGCAATGTCAACTACATGATCATGCAAAGAGCAATATGACAATGATGGAATGTGTCATAATAAACGGAACGGTGGAAAGTTGCATGGCAATATATCTCGGAATGTCTATGGAAATGCCATAATAGGTAGGTATGGTGGCTATTTTGAGGAAGGTAAATAAGGGGTTTATGATACCGGCGAAAGTTGCGCAGTAATAATAAAGGCTAGCAAAGTGGAAGGATGAGTGTGCATATATCCATGGACTCACATTAATCAGAAAGAACTCATATACTTATTGCAAAATTCTGCTTAGCCCTCGAAGCAAAGTACTACTACGCATGCCCCAAGAGGGATAGATTGGTAGGAAAAGACCATCGCTCGTCCCCGACTGCCACTCATAAGGAAGACAATCAAAAGAGCACCTCATGCAACAAATTTGTCACACAACTTTTACCATACGTGCATGCTACGGGACTTGCCAACTTCAACAAAAGTATTTCTCAATTTCATAATTACCCACTAGCATGACCCTAAGATTACTACCTTTATATCTCAAAACAATTATCAATCATCAAGTTGATCATAGCATCCAATTCTTTTTCTATGATAGTTTTTATTATACCCAACTTGGATGCTCATCATTCTAGGACCAACTTTGTAACCATAGAAAATACCATGCTGTTCTAGAAGACTCTCAAAAAGATATAAGTGAGGCATGAGAGACTAGAAATTTCTTCAAAATTAAGACACCACCATGCTCTAAAAGATATAAGTGAAGCACTAGAGCAAAAACTGTCAAGCTCAAAAGATATAAGTGAAGCACATAGAGTATTCTAGCAAATTATAATCAAATAGGCTTCTCCCAAAAGGTGTGTACAGAAAGGATTATTGTGGTAAACTAAAAAGCAAATACTAATATAATACACGACGCTCCAAGCAAAACACATATCATGTGGCGAATAAAAATATAGCTCCAAGTAAAGTTACCAATGAACGAAAACGAAAGAGGGGATGCCTTCCTGGGGCATCCCCAAGCTTAGGCTTTTGTCTATTCTTGAATATATTGGGGTGCCATGGGCATACCCAAGCTTAGGCTCTTGCCACTCCTTATTCCATAGTCCATAAAAGCTTTACCCAAAACATGAAAACTTCACAACACAAAACTCAACAGGAAATCTTATAAGCTCCGTTAGTGAAAGAAAACAAAACCACCACATAAGGTACTGTAATGAACTTATTATTTATTTATTTTGGTGTTAAACCTACTGTATTACAACTTCTCTATGGTTTATAAACTATTTTATTGGCCATAGATGCATCAAAATAAGCAAACAACACACGAAAAACAGAATCTGTCAAAAACAGAACAGTCTATAGAAATCTGTAACTAACGCAAGATTCTGGAACTCTAAAAATCCTACCAAAATAGGAAGTCCTGGAAAATTTGTTTATTGATCAGCAGCAAAAAGAATCAACGCAAAATAACGTTCTTGTGATTTAAAAAAATTATATTCGTGCGTGCAAAGTTTTTGTTTTTCAGCAGAATCAAATCAACTATCATCATAGGTTATCCTATAGGTTCTACTTGGCACAAACACTAATTAAAAGATAAAAACACATCTAAACATAAGGTAGATGCAAGATTTATTAAATAACAGCAAGGAAAAATATTGGGTTGCCTCCCAACAAGCGCTTTTCTTTAAAGCCTTTTTAAGCTAGGCATTGAGATTTCAATGATGCTCACACGAAAGACAAGAATTGAAGCACAAAGAGAGCATCATAAAATATGTGACAAACACATATAAGTCTAACATACTTCCTATGAATAGGCATATTATAAGCAAACAAATTTGCAAGGCAAGCAAAAACTAGTATACACAAGGAAGAAGAAAGAGACGATAGCAATCTCAACATGACGAGAGGTAATTTAATAAGATAAAAATTTCTACGACCATATTTTCCTCTCTCATAATAATTAAATGTAGGATCATAGGCAAATTCAACAAAATAGCTATCACAAAACATATTATCAACATGATCCACATGCATGCAAAGTTGACACTCTTCCAAGATAGTGGGATTAACATTAACTAAAGTCATGACCTTTCCGAACCCACTTTTATCAAAAATATCATAAGATTGAACATACTCCAAATATGTGGGATCTAAAGTTGACACTCTTCCGAACCCACTTTCAATATTATTGCAAACACTATTATCAATCTCATATTCATCATGGGGCTTAAATAAATTTTCAAGGTTATAAGAAGCATCACCCCAATCATGATCATTGAAACAAGTAGTAGACATAGCAAAACTAGCATCCCCAAGCTTAGGAATTTGCATATTATTAGCACAATTGACATCAAGAGAATTTATAGGAAAATCATTGCAATCATGCTTTTTATTCAAGGAGTTATCGTGAATCTCTTCATAAATTTCTTCATCATAATTTTCAGATTCACAAATTTTGAGCAAAGCTTCATAAAGATAATCTAGTGCACAAAACTCACTAGCAATTGGTTCATCATAATTGGATCTCTTAAAATGACTAGCAAGCGGATGAGGATCCATAGATCTTAGGCTCTCCGTTTAGCAATAACTAAGCATCTATTCCAACCAAACGAGCAAACGAAAGGGCAAGCGAAAGAGAGAGGAGGAGATTAGGAAAGAGAGGGCGAATAAAACGGCAAGGGTGAAGTGGGGGAGAGGAAAACGAGAGGCAAATGACAAATAATGTAAATGCGAGGGAAATGGATTTGTGATGGGTACTTGGTATGTCTTGACTTGAGCGAAGACCTCCCCGGAACCGGCGCCAGAAATCCTTCTTGCTACGTCTTGAGCTTGCGTTGGTTTTCCTCGAAGAGGAGAGGGTGATGTAGCAATAGTAGCGTAAGTATTTCCCTCAGTTTTTGAGAACCAAGGTATCAATCCAGTAGGAGGCTCCTCAAAAGTCCCACACACGTACAAAACAAACTGAGAACTCGCAACCAACACAATAAAGGGGTTGTCAATCCCTTCACGGCCACTTGCGAAAGTGAGATCTAATAAAGATAGTATGATAAGATAAATATATTTTGGTATTTTATAATATAGATGCAAAAGGTAAAGATGCAAATAAAAGTAGATTGGAAGCAAATATGATAAGAGATAGACCCGGGGGCCATAGGTTTCACTAGTGGCTTCTCTCAAGATAGCATAAGTATTATGGTGGGTGAACAAATTACTGTCGAGCAATTGATAGAAAAGCGAATAATTATGAGATTATCTAGGCATGATCATGTATATAGGCATCACGTCCGTAACAAGTAGACCGACTCCTGTCTGCACCTACTACTATTACTCCACACATCGACCGACTCCTGCCTGCATCTAGAGTATTAAGTTCATAAGAACAGAGTAAGACATTAAGCAATATGACATGATGTAGAGGGATAAACTCAAGCAATATGATATAAACCCCATCTTGTTATCCTCGATTGCAACAATACAATATGTGCCTTGCAACCCTTTCTGTCACTGGGTAAGGACACCGCAAGATTGAACCCAAAGCTAAGCACTTCTCCCATGGCAAGAAAGATCAATCTAGTAGGCCAAACCAAACTGATAATTCGAAGAGACTTGCAAAGATAACTCAATCACACATAAAAGAATTCAGAGAAGATTCAAATATTATTCATAGATAAACTTGATCATAAACCCACAATTTATCGGATCTCGACAAACACACCGCAAAAAGAGTTTACATCGAATAGATCTCCACAAGAGAGGGGGAGAACATTGTATTGAGATCCAAAAAGAGAGAAGAAGCCATCTAGCTAATAAGTATGGACCCGTAGGTCTGTGGTAAACTACTCACAACTCATCGAAGGGGAAAGGATGTTGATGTAGAAGCCCTCCGTGGTCGATTCCCTCTCCGGTAGAACGCCGTCGAAGGCTCCAAGATGGGATCTCGCGGATACAGAAGGTTACGGTGGTGGAAATTGTGTTTCGTCTGCTCCCTGGATGTTTTTGGGGTACGTAGGCTTATATAGGAGGAAGAAGTACGTCGGTGGACGCCCGAGGGGCCCACGAGATAGGGGGTCGCGCCCTATAGGGGGGGGGCGCACTCCTATCTCGTGGGAGCCTCGGCTACTTCTTGACTTGCACTCCAAGTCCTATGGATCACGTTCATTCCAAAAAGCACGCTCCCGAAGGTTTCATTCCGTTTGGACTCCGTTTGATATTCCTTTTCTTCGAAATACTGAAATAGGCAAAAAAAAACAGCAATACGTGTTGGGCCTCCGGTTAGTAGGTTAGTCCCAAAAATGATATAAGTGTGTAAAATAAAGCCCATAAACATCCAAAAGGGGTAATATAATAGCATGGAACTATCAAAAATTATAGATACGTTGGAGACATATCATAAACTTTATTGCCTTGATGTACTGCGAAACTTCTCAGCGGCCTTTCGAGTGGATCATTTCTGAACTTGTAAATTTGCCAATTATCTCGATCATAAATAGGGCACATTTATAATTGAATACTTATATTGCTTCTGACAGCTGAAGCATAAGGAACTAACATTATCTGATCATTTCATAATGGTTCCTTGAACACTAAGATGTCCACTTTTTTTGCCCTTAACTTTAATAGCAGTTGAGACAGAGTACTAGTACATAACCTTTTTTTTTCTTTCATACTCTATTGACGTATGCCATCATAATAAAACTTATACTCCTTTTGGACCATAATCTTGGCAAAACTCAATACAAGCAAAGTAATATGAGGCATCACCAAGACTCATACTCATAAAGAGAAGATAGAAATTTCTTGGCTCAACAAAATTATTTCATCTTCACAAGGTAGTGAGCTTACTCCCCCTCGACTTATGGTATGAGTGTCCCAACGCTAGTCTTGTTTCATAATTGTATTTCTTTGAATAATATGCCTTATGTCAACTTTATCTTCATGACGGAACCTTATGGTTGAGTCATACGTACATTTTTAACTCAGCCAACACAAGAGCATGTTATAATAATAACACAAGCGTCACAACAACTCACCAAGAAAACTCTATTGAGTTACATCATTATAGCTCATAGCTTTCATCCTATATGGCAAGAACGCGCTAATATGATTGTCGGTGTCAAAACCGGCGGATCTCGGGTAGGGGGTCCCGAACTGTGCGTCTAGGCGGATGGTAACAAGAGACGAGGGACACAATGTTTTTACCCAGGTTCGGGCCCTCTCGATGGAGGTAAAACCCTACGTCCTGCTTGATTAATATTGATGATATGGGTAGTACAAGAGTAGATCTACCATGAGATCAAGGAGGCTAAACCCTAGAAGCTAGCCTATGGTATGATTGTTGAGATGTATGTTCGTATATGGACTAAGGCCCTCCGGTTTATATAGACACCGGAGAGGGCTAGGGTTACACAGAGTCGGTTACAATGGTAGGAGATCTACATATCCGTATCGCCAAGCTTGCCTTCCACGCCAAGGAAAGTACCATCCGGACACGAGCCGGAGTCTTCAATCTTCTATCTTCGTAGTGTGGGAGTCCGGCGGATATTGATAGTCCGGCTGTCCGTACACCCCCTAATCCAGGACTCCCTCAGTAGCCCCCGAACCAGGCTTCAATGACGATAAGTCCAGCGTGTTTATAGTCTTCGGCGTTGCAAGGGGGGTTCTCCCTTCAAATTCCATGTACCTGCCGAATAGTGTCCGCCTTCATCTTGAATACTGTGTTCCTCGGCTTCCACGCCAAATAATGGCCCTCTTCAATGCGTCGCACAAATGCGAAAAGCCAGGGTGTCTTTTACATTTCACCCCCTAATTGTGCGAGTCGTCCGCCTATAAAAGAGGCAAGAATCCAGATCCAAACCGCACCGTCTTCCTCCCGCGTATACTCCATCGAAGCGCCTCTGACCTAGAAATCCATTCCACCATGGACCGTCAACGCGGCTCTTCTTCACGCGCTCCCAGCCCACCGCCGGGGAATTGGAGGAGGTGCTTTGTTTCGCACGATGAGCTAGTGAAGCTCCAAACGGAGGGGTTTCTCCCTCCGGCCTTCATGGTCCCAGTCCGGGCCGGACTGGTCACTTTTCAAGGTGGGAGGCAGGCGGAGGACACTCCAAGCCCCAATAAGGGAGCGAGTGTGCTTTGTCCCCTATCTGATAAGGGGGCTCGGATTTCCAATACATCCGTTCCTCCGCGGGCTCCTGAAGTTCTACGGACTCCAGCTCCACCACCTCACGCCCGCCTCTGTGCTGCATATCGCGGGCTACGTAGCTCTTTGTGAGCTATTCCTGGGCATCGAGCCCCATTTTGCATTGTGGAAGAGGCTGTTTTGCCTCGTACCCCGTTCTCACTAGGGGTCCATATATCAAGTGGGCGGCGCCGAAATATGGCGCATCGCCGGGACCGTATATCTATCCGGCACTCCCAAGAAGGCGTCCGAAGACTGGCCCTCAGAGTGGTTTTATATAGGAGACGCTCCGTTACCCGACCCAGTCCGGATCGGCCTCCCGGAGTTTGATGCTGCTCCCTTGAATAAACGCCTCAGCTGGCGCCCGCGGAGCCCCCGTTTGGAGGAAGACAAGAGCGTCCATTACTTGATGGGCCAGATAAGATTAATGGCTCATTCCGGCTTGACCATGATCGGAGTCATGGCGACGTGCATCAAGCGAGGGGTGCAGCCACTGCAATACAGAGGCCACCCCATGTGGGATTTCAGCGGGGAAGACGATGCTACCCGGCACAGCCGCAAAGGGCCGGATTCGACCGAGGATCTGGTGAAGATCCTATCCGGCTTGTACAAGGGGGAGAAGGAGGATTTCCTTCGGACGAACCCTTTGAATGGGTTTTCCATGATCAACCCTAGAGGATGGATAAGTGAACACCTTAAAGGGCTCGACCCATGCTTTCGAAGTTTAAGCTTCTTATATTATGTCTTCGGCGCAGGATCTACGCCGGACTGTGGAGGACATGGTGAGTCCTGCTCCGCAACCCGAGGATCCGGAAGGACCCCTGGGTCCGGCCTCCGAAGAGGACCCGGACATTGAGGTGGAGCTGACCGACGGGGTGTATCACCAGCTCAGTATAGACGATGCTCTGGTCGCCATTACGGCAGACTACCCCGGACTAAGTCCGGCTTCCCAGGTGACCGCGACCGAAGTCCGGACACCGGTGTCTCTTCCCTGCCCATTTCTGACCTTCGCGAACGATGGTCTTTTGCAGGAAGCGCCTTTACGGCAGGAAGCCGAGCCCGCGGCGGCTGACCAACAGAGGCCAGTCCGAACCAGCAGGCGAAAAAGGAGCGCAGTGCGGATGGAGACGTCACCGCAAAGGTATAGCTCGTATTCGAGTTTTCAGAGCAACGTTCCGAGGAAACGCCTGAGTGCTCATGATCTCTGTAGGAGAAAAAGCGCTCGCCGGACTGCGAGCGCAGGAATTGCCGATCCGACCAACACCGGCCAGGCTCCAGCGCCCGGACTGGAGGGGGAGGCAAGCGCAAGACGCGAGCCAGATCCTGCTCCAACGGAGGATACCGATAGGCTGTCCGCCACCAAGTCTGAGGTGGAGAGCTCCATGAACCATAGGCGCCGCCGGACAGTATTTCAAGAAGCGTGCTTTTCCCCTGAGGCATTGAATGCCTTTAACGCGGGGGACGCACATCTCCGTGCTGCTCAAAATGGTTTTACCAGAGCCACGGAGCAGTATGTGAAAGACATACGGGTAAGGGAATTTTAATGGTTGTATATACCAGTAGCCCCCGAGACTTAAATTAGTTATGCTAACTGATTTAAGGATCATTGGAAATTTCAGGCACTTAACGAGAAGAACGCCCAGCTGTCTCGGGAGCTGCAAGATTGCAAGGCCCAACTTGGAGCCGCACTTGCTGCCGCAGGAGGAGACGGAAAGGCCCCTCCTGGTAACACATTTTTATTAATAAATATAAGCGCTGTGCGGCGTGCGTGCGAGTTTAATAATGACATTGCAGGTACCGCCGGACAAGATCCAGACAGGCAAGCATTGCTGCGCCAGCTTAAGGCCGGCGAGAGTGTGCTGAATAGGGTTCAGCAGGAAAGGAACAAACTCCAAGATGCCAACGCCAAGCTCGGAGAAGAGCTGAAAGGTGCACAGGCCGAGCTGTCCGGCTCCGTTAAGGAGAATCAGCGGCTTCGTCGCGGCATATATAGTAAGTGCTTGAGCGAACTCCTTTGAAAAGAAGAGTTCGGCGAGGAAGTGTTTTGACATGATATGTCTTGTAGGTATACTCACGGGCTTTCCTACAGAGGAGATGCCCATATCAATGGGTGATCAACTTCCCGAACTGTTGCAGCTACTCGAACGAGTTCGGCAGGCAATGAGCGGCGTCGTTCAGGCTTTATGGCCAGCCCTCACCCTACCCGAGGGCCTCGGGGAGCTTGCGGAGAAGCTACAGGGAGTGCGGCAGCGCTTCCGTTTGTGGAAGATTTCGGCTTGCCGTCAAGGTGCCAGAGAGGCTTGGGCCATGGTGAAGACGCGGTACAAGAAGGCGGACCCCAACCATATGGCCGAAGTCGGACCAGTGGGGCCCGATGGGAAGGAGATCCCTGTGAGTTTAGTGTACAGCCAAGTAGAGTTGGCTGCGAAATTTTCCCAACGGGACTGTAAACTAGACAGCCTGTTAGACGGGATTGAGGAGGAATACAATCAATAAACTTGACAATGTATGTTATCCTTTATAGTGACATGTGAAATGCCTTCTAGCCGGATTGTAGATCGTTTGTCTTTGCCGACCTTTTCGCTTCGACCTCGGGACCCTAGAGTCCGGAGTGTGTCCAAATACCTTTTTGGTTAAGAAACAACCGTGGTATGCATGGAGACCAGGCGTAGGGGTCATTAGTGCTTTATCAGACAAGTGCCCAACTATTTATGTTATATTACATGGTTAGTAAGAAACATCTTCCAGGGATAATAGTTCCGTTAAGGGTTCCTTTCGCTGGGAGACATGCCCTAAAGTGCATGTCCGGACTGCAAGGAAAGCAGTAAAACATCTGGGGGCAGATAGATAAAATAGGTAAAAAGTCATCTTTTAAATCACCGACCGAATATTCCCTTAAGAATGCTAGCTTTCGGCTTCACCCAGTCTGAGGTACACATCCGGCTGACCCGGCAGTAACAATCGCAGAGGTGCTCCCTTTACCTCCTAGCCGAAAAATCGGGAACGTAGGGGTAAGCACAGGAGCCAGGCAACCCAGCTTGGCCAAAACTTAAGTCATATCCATGCATATAATGGCGAGTAAAAGGTACATGTGGAAGCTTGACACATGTGTTGGGTATGAAAACCCATGTAATTGAGCTTCTGTAAAAGAAGCCCCCAGGAATAATGAGTGCGGATGGCACATCATGCGTATACAAAGAATGCAAAAATAGGCCCGAAAGGGCTTTTAAGTCAAAAGGATAAAAAGAGAAACAAAAGACAGCCGAAGTATAAAAGTTTGGACGGGGAAGGGGACGCACTCTTAGTCCGGCGCTAGGCATAGAATCGTCGGAGGCGGGCTGCGTTCCATGGGTTCGGCTCGAGTCGGTTATCCGACGCATTTCGCAGACGGTATGCTCCGCCGGTCAGTACTTGATCGATAATGAAGGGGCCCTCCCATCTGGGCTTGAGCTTGTCCTTTTTCTTGTCCGGCAGGCGTAGAACTAGTTCACCAACGTTGTAAGTCTTGGCCCGTACTTCTCTGCTTTGATATCTTCGGGCCTGCTGCTGATAGAATGCGGAACGAGCCTTCGCGACATCACGTTCTTCCTCCAATGTGTCCAAGCTGTCTTGCCGATCAAGCTCGGCCTCTCTTTCCTCATACATGCGCACTCGAGGTGAGTCATGAATAATGTCACAGGGCAAGACTGCCTCTACGCCGTATACCATAAAAAATGGTGTGAATCCGGTAGTACGGTTAGGCGTTGTCCGCAGCCCCCAGAGTACGGAGTCGAGCTCCTCGACCCATTGTGTGTCGGATTTGGTGAGTGACCTCACTAGTCTGGGTTTAATGCCGCTCATTATTAGACCATTTGCTCTTTCCACTTGACCGTTGGTTTGAGGGTGATAGACTGACGCATAGTCGAGCTTGATGCCCATATTTTTGCACCATGACTTAACCTCATCGGCCGTGAAGTTTGTGCCGTTGTCGGTGATGATGCTGTGGGGGACTCCGTAACGGTGTACCACCCCTGATATAAAGTCTATCACTGGTCCGGACTCTGCCGTTTTGACCGGTTTGGCCTCTATCCATTTGGTGAACTTATCCACCATGACCAATAGGTACTTTTTCTTGTGGGTTCCCCCTTTAAGGGGTCCAACCATGTCAAGCCCCCAGACCGCGAACGGCCAGGTAATGGGTATGGTTTTGAGGGCAGTGGGTGGCATATGGCTCTGATTAGCAAAGAGCTGACAACCAACGCATCGCTGGACCAAGTCTTGTGCATCTGCCCGAGCCGTCGGCCAATAAAATCCTGTACGGAATGCCTTTCCTACAAGGGCCCGGGCTGCTGCGTTGTGTCCGCCTAGTCCGGCGTGAATTTCAGCCAGGAGGTTTCGCCCTTCTTCTTCGGAGATACACCTTTGAAGGACTCCGGTAGTACTTTTCTTGTAAAGTTCTCCCTCATGGACCTTGTAGGCCTTCGATCGCCGGACTATGCAGCGGGCCTCGTTTTGGTCTTCAGGAAGTTCCTGCCTAAGTAAGTAGGCTAGGAAAGGTTCTGTCCACGCGGCAATTACTGCCATTATGACGTGGGCGGAGGGTGTTATGTCATCTGCCGAATCACCGGTTGGTGCGGTTTTCTCCGGTTTATCGCTACCGGACTCCTCTTCCCATAGTACGGATGGCTTGAAGAGCCGTTCCAGGAAGATGTTTGGAGGGACAGCATCACATTTCGCACCGATGCGTGCCAGGACGTCGGCCGCTTGGTTATTATCTCGGGCTATGTGATGAAATTCAAGTCCTTCAAACCGAGCTGACATTTTTAGGACAGCGTTGCGATATGCTGCCATTTTCGGATCCTTGGCGTCGAAGTCTCTGTTTATTTGGGATATTGCAAGGTTTGAGTCCCCGCGCACCTCTAGGCGTTGAATGCCCATGGAGACCGCCATCCGGAGACCATGTAATAGGGCCTCGTATTCGGCTGCATTATTGGAGTCCGTGTACATTATTTGAAGTACATACTGGACTGTATCTCCGGTGGGGGACGTCAGTACGACGCCAGCCCCCAGTCCGGCCAACATTTTGGAGCCATCGAAATGCATAGTCCAATTGGAGTATGCGCCGTACTCTTTAGGGAGTTCGGCTTCAGTCCATTCGGCGACGAAGTCAGCCAAAACTTGTGACTTTATAGCTCGTCGAGGTTTGTAAGTGATGTCGAATGGTAAGAGATCGATGGCCCATTTTGCTATCCTGCCCGTTGCGTCGCGGTTATTTATAATGTCATTGAGTGGTACTTCAGAGGCCACTGTTATCGAGCACTCTTGAAAGTAGTGCCGGAGCTTTCGAGACGCCATGAACACCGCATATGCTATCTTCTGATAGTGCGGGTAACGGGATTTACAGGGGGTTAACACAGTGGATACATAGTACACTGGTTTTTGAAGAGGGAATTTATGCCCTTCTGTCACTCGTTCGACGACGAGGACCGCGCTTACAACTTGATGTGTTGCTGCGATGTATAACAACATTGGTTCCCCCAAAGTGGGCGCAGCCAGGACCAGATTTGTTGCCAATATGACCTTTATTTCTTTGAGTCCGGCAGTGGCAGCATCCGTCCACTCGAAGTGTTCGGTGCGCCTGAGGAGGCGATAGAGGGGCAACGCCTTTTCTCCTAAACGGGAGATAAAGCGGCTCAAGGCTGCCACGCATCCTGTTAATTTTTGTATTTGTTTGAGGTCTTTTGGAATATCCAATTGTGACAGAGCTCGGATTTTGGCCGGATTTGCTTCAGTTCCTCTACCGGATACGATGAAGCCCAGCAGCTTTCCGGCTGGTACGCCGAAAACGCATTTTTCCGGATTCAACTTGATGTCATATGCTCTGAGGTTGTCAAATGTGAGCCTCAAATCGTCTACTAAAGTTTCGACGTGTTTTGTTTTGACGACTACGTCATCTACGTATGCCTCGACTGTTTTGCCAATCTGGGTGGCCAGACATGTTTGAATCATGCGCTGATATGTTGCGCCGGCATTTTTTAGTCCGAAGGGCATCGTGTTGAAGCAGAATGGTCCATATGGAGTGATGAATGCCGTTGCGGCTTGGTCTGCTTCTGCCATCTTGATTTGATGATAGCCAGAGTATGCGTCCAGGAAGCACAACGAGTCGTGCCCTGCTGTGGCATCGATAATTTGATCGATGCGGGGGAGAGGGAAGGGATCCTTTGGGCAAGCTTTATTGAGGTCTTTAAAATCGACACAGAGGCGCCAGGATTTATCCTTCTTTGGTACCATCACCAAATTTGCTAGCCAGTCCGGATGTTTAATATCTCTAATGAATCCGGCTTCCAATAGTTTGGCTAGCTCTTCTCCCATTGCCTGTCTTTTGGGCTCGGAAAATCGTCGAAGAGCCTGTTTGACTGGCTTAAATCCTTTTAGGATGTTTAGGCTGTGTTCTGCCAACCTGCGAGGGATTCCGGGCATGTCCGAAGGATGCCAGGCGAAGATATCCCAATTTTCCCGAAGGAATTCACGCAGTGCGGCGTCGACTTCGGGGTTCAACTGTGCCCCGATGGAGGCCGTCTTTGTTGGGTCCGTTGGTTGGACCTGGAATTTTATTATCTCATCTGCTGGTTTGAAGGAGGTGGACTTGGATCTTTTGTCGAGTATCACATCGTCCCTGTTCACCGTAGAGCGCAGCGCGGTGAGTTCCTCTGCCGCTAGGGCTTCGGATAGTGCCTCGAGGGCTAGTGCGGCTGTCTTATTTTCGGCGCGGAGTGCTATGTCCGGATCACTAGTGAGAGTGATTATTCCGCCGGGCCCAGGCATTTTGAGCTTCATGTACCCGTAATGAGGTATTGCTTGAAAAATTGTGAATGCCTCTCGTCCTAGTATGGCGTGATACCCACTGCTGAACGGGGCCACCTGGAACGTGACTTCTTCGGATCTGTAATTGTCCGGAGAGCCGAACACCACATCGAGTGTGATTTTTCTGGTGCAGCGCGCTTCCCGGCTAGGGATTATTCCTCTAAAGGTTGTGCTGCTTCGCTCAATACGGCTCCAATCGATTTCCATTTTTTGCAGAGTTTCCTCATAAACGAGGTTTAGTCCGCTGCCGCCATCCATGAGGAATTTTGTCAGTCGAAAGCCGTCCACTATGGGACTAAGTACCAGTGCGGCTGGGGCTCTGGTTGTTCGGAATGTGGGCTCGTCGCTGGCATTGAAAGTAATAGTTGTGTCGCTCCATGGATTTGCTGTTGCTACTTGGTAGACTTCGGCGAGTTCACGGATTGTTCGTTTTCGCATATTATTTGATGCGAAAGTCTCGAAGACTGTTGATACCGTGCTGGTATTGTTGGAGTGGTTTCCCGGAGCTAGGAGCTCTTCGCCTCTTTTGGCCACCTGCCGTAATATCCAACATGCTCGAAGGCTATGTGTTGGGACGGCTCCCTCTGTACTATGAAGTTTACAGGGTCCATTGAGCCATCCCTCCAGTACGGTTCCGTTTCCCTTATTGGGTTTTTGTTTTTTTGTTTTTGCATCTGGGCCTGAGTATAAGGCGCCCTTTTACTGCGGACTGGGTTTGGGGCCGGATTATCCCAAAATTGATTTTCGGTCTTCCGGAAACTCTCCATCGCACAGTACTTTCGCACAATGGATGCCAGATCGGTGAAGCGCGTAATTTTGCGACGATCAATGGCGTTTAGTATTCCCTTGTCCGTGCAGTTATTGCAGAAAATTGATATTGCGTTTTCCTCTCGGCAGTCCTTTATCCTGTCCATAACCAGGAGGAATCTGGCCCAGTAGTGATGCACTGTCTCAGTAGGCTCTTGCCGTATTAGAGATAGATCGCATATGTCTGGGCGGGTGGGTGGAATAAAATCCGGATCCCTGCCCATCTTGAGGCTCAAAGGCCAAGGAGTTTCCGAATTCGGAAGTTTGGTCTGCTGGACGCAATCCAGCGAGTCCGGGGCGATGCATGATTTTAAGTTCAATGCTCAATCAAAGTCCGTCTCTCCGCGGGAATCCGGCATGGAGGGTTCGGGAATCTGGACATGAATTGTTTTCAACGCTGGCAAAGAGTTGCCGTGTTGTTCCTCTACCACTGCGACGTGGTGGGTGGCCTGGGGAGAGTTAATCTCTCTCAGATCGGTTTTAAGCCCAGTCTGGTTGTAGTCCGTAGCGACTCCCAGGGCGGCGATGCGATCCAAGAGCTCGTTAACAGACGAGAGCTCAATTGGATCTAACTGTTCGGCAGCTTTAGGGCTGACACGAAGATTGCTTCCGACGACTTGAGAAGTCATTGCCGAAGCGGCGGCCGGACAGGCGGTCATAAGAAAACCACCAAGCCGGATAGTTTGGCCGGCGGCCAAGGCCCCTCCGGCGAAAACACCGTCTTTGAAGACGGGCGGAGGCATCCGCTCTATCGGCGACGACACAGAGGAACTCTCAATGAAAGCACCAATGTCGGTGTCAAAACCGGCGGATCTCGGGTAGGGGGTCCCGAACTGTGCGTCTAGGCGGATGGTAACAAGAGACGAGGGACACAATGTTTTTACCCAGGTTCGGGCCCTCTCGATGGAGGTAAAACCCTACGTCCTGCTTGATTAATATTGATGATATGGGTAGTACAAGAGTAGATCTACCACGAGATCAAGGAGGCTAAACCCTAGAAGCTAGCCTATGGTATGATTGTTGAGATGTATGTTCGTATATGGACTAAGGCCCTTCGGTTTATATAGACACCGGAGAGGGCTAGGGTTACACAGAGTCGGTTACAATGGTAGGAGATCTACATATCCGTATCGCCAAGCTTGCCTTCCACGCCAAGGAAAGTACCATCCGGACACGAGCCGGAGTCTTCAATCTTCTATCTTCATAGTCTGGGAGTCCGGCGGATATTGATAGTCCGGCTGTCCGTACACCCCCTAGTCCAGGACTCCCTCAATGATCATTCACACACATTATCAAACGCATGGAAATTGTTAAGGCTCAACACTAAGTATTGCATTAGGAATTTCTTCTCAAATTACCTAATGCATATGAACAAAGATCTAATGGAGTTATCCTTAAGATTCATATTCATACGCTCCAGGTTCCCTGATAATCACTTTAAACATGGAGAACATAAATCCGAAAACTTGATGACAATCATCTTAGCTCTAAACCACAACACCGTTGGGTAGAAGATGGGAAAGAACTTCATGAGTTGCGACACATGATTATAAAACAACGTACGTCGGAAATATAAACATGAGACACATGATACAATTTGAAGGACCTTGGCATTATTATTTCATTAATAGACAAACAATAGGAACCATGCAGTTGCATGAATAATAGCTTCAGTTCTAGCAAGTACACTAACCAACCTTAGTATGCTTCTTTGTTAGACTTGCCATATGAGACCATGATATGACCTACAATGTTGAATAAGCCTTGGTGCAACGACCAATCATAATTGAGAGACAGAGAGAGTTTGTAATATTTTTTCACAAACAATATTCAGAAAGTAAGGCATAGCTCATAACCCACCTTACCAACATTGTCTTCTCTATATTTAGGTGGATCATTGATCTCTTTGAATCTAGACCCCAACCACCATAGACATGTCGACCTAGAAAACAATGACTTGAAATCTCAACATGCATTTCAACCTATGAACGAGGGCACAATATTCTACCAACTAAGATGAATCAAAAGATAAAATGAGCATAGCTAGAGGATTAACATACATCTCCAGTGATGAGAATAATTCTGTAAAGCAAAAGAAAAGGAGAGCAAGGTATCAACAGACTCAGCCTGATGCCACATAAATTCACTTGTTCAATCCTCACCCGGACCAATCTTGATACTAATTTCTTGTTGCCTAAATATGAACAGAAGGAGTCAAACAAATAAAAGAAGTATAGGCAATTAAGAGTCTACGACTGACACATAATCGTGGTGCTGCAGAATGACCATTCTTTTTAAAGAATTTTAGTACCAAAGATATTAAATTAAAACTTCTAAATTCTGAGAGAACTCCAGGCCTTCTCATAATTCTCAAGTACATCCTTTCCTTCTCATCTAGGAAATGAAAAGAAACAAAGAAACGTGAAATTTTCTTGTCACAAAAATCATTTACATTGTAAACCAAATATATAGTCTTCGTACAACTACCTTATCTATTTTTTTATATATTTGAAGGTGTGTTAGAAGACAATTAATTAATCCTAACTGATGGATAACATTTTTACTGGCTAAGTGAACTCCGGGCCACTAGCCTCAAGCTCCGCAAATACTTCCATTGTCTTTCTAACGTCATCGTATGCCCGATTTTAACTTATGCGCCCGTGTAGGTTCCGACGTGTTTGCTTTTTGAACGACTGAATGAAACCCTCTCAATTGATCCGAAGAAACTGCCGATGATGTTGTAGATGTTGTCCAAATTCACATTATTTTGCCTCGGGGGCTTCACTAGATCCTTAGTGTAAACACTAATGTATCGTTGAGATGGCTATTGTACTTTCTCACACAGGCTGCTTGAACATCGCACGAGTACACACCTTGCTTGCGTGTTCTTCCACTGCCACATTCCATCTCAGCACCGCTCCGCCCTGATAGATCATACACAGATTACACTCAATAAACATGGATTCAGGCAACAACAAAACACCATCAGCAAATAAGAGATGCATTCCCAAAGGGCAGCAAGCACTTACAATCCTAGTCCTTTTCTCCTCGTAGCTTTCATCCCATTCCCTTTCGAACTGCAACCTCTTGTAGTGCCTCACGAACATGTGCATCGGGCTTGCTGCTGGCATGTACGTCTTCAGCGTGTTGTTTGCGCTCCCACTACGTTAGGTGCTTGCCATCTTGGCGTAGAAAAACCCCTTCAGATACGGCTTCATCCACTTCCGTATCACCCCATTGTTAGATGGGAAGAATTCCTACTCCCTCGTGAGGGAGCCGCATGTGTATATATTGATCTGAGGCAGGAAACGCCCCAGCCGTGGCTTACAAGAAGTTTACCGATCTCTTGGGGATTCGGTTTGTTACAAAGGAGATAGGAGAAGCTACGGGAGAGGAAGAGACAGAATCAGTTTGAGATTACAAGAATATATCTCTAATTCTAACACCCTCCCTTAATCTCAACTATCCTACATTAAGATTCTTCTTGAATTCCTCGAAGGGCTTCACTGGCAAAGCTTTAGTGAATCCATCTGCAACTTGATCTCTGGAAGGAATGAACCGTATGTCTAACTTCTTTTCTGCAACCCTTTCTCTTATAAAATGAAAGTCAATTTCTATATGCTTGGTTCTGCCATGGAACACTGGGTTTGCAGAAAGATATGTGGCTCCCAAGTTGTCACACCACAAACATGACACACGATGCTGCTTAACTCCCAACTCATTGAGCAATGATTCAACCCAAATTATTTCAGCAGTAGCATTTGCTAGTGACTTGTATTCAGCTTCAGTACTTGACCTGGACACTGTGGCTTGTTTTCCGGCACTCCAAGAAATGAGATTTGAGCCAAAGAAAACTGCAAAACCTCCAGTTGACTTTATGTCATCACTGCATCCTGCCTAGTCAACATCAGAGAAAGCACTAACAAGAGATGAGTTAGAGCGTCTGAACTGAAGACCTAAACTCATAGTGTGCTTTATATACCGTACAATTCTCTTAACAACTGTCTAGTGTACAGTGGTAGGTGCATGAAGATACTGACAAACCTTGTTAACTGCAAAGGATATATCTGGTCTTGTCAGTGGCAGATATTGCAAAGCTCCTACTGCACTCCTGTATCTTGTGCTCTCTTCTTCCTTAAGTGGCTCTCCTTCAAAAGCTAAAAGTTTTTCTGAAGAAGACAATGGTGTAGGTGAAGGCTTACAGTCCTTCATCCCCATACGAGCTAGGAGTTCAGTAGCATATTTTTCCTGATTCAGTACTATGCCATCTTGAATCTTCTTAACTTCAATACCTAGAAAGAAGTGTAGATCACCAAGGTCCTTCAAGGCAAACTGTGAACTCAGATCACTCAAAAGAGCATTAGTGGCATTTTGAGAGGAGCTCGCACCTATGATATCATAACATATATCAACACAAATATAGTTATACTTGCTTTGTTGTAGATGAACAGTGATGTATCAGCCTTGGATGCAACAAAGCCAAATTACTTCAACTAAGAGGAATACCATGCCCTTAGTGCCTGCTTCAAACCATAAAGTGCCTTGTCAAGCTTACACACATAATGAGGTGTTTCCTTGCTTTCATACCCAGGTGGTTGTCTCATGTAAACCTCCTCTTCCAGAACACCGTGCAAAAACGCGTTCTGAACATCTAGCTGTCTCAGGCTCCATCCTCTGGACACAGCAATTGCTAGCACAAGCCTAATGGTTGCAGCTTTAACAACAGGACTAAAGGTGTCTTCATAGTCCAAACCATAACGTTGTTTAAAACCTTTTACAACTAAGTGTGCTTTATACCTGTCAATGGTGCCATCTGCCTTTTTCTTGATTCTGTAAACCCACTTACAGTCAATAATATTTTTACCTCGTTTTTCAGGTACAAGATGGCAAGTCTTGTTCCTCATGAGAGCCGAGTACTCCTCATCCATTGCATTTTTCCATCTTGGATCCCCTAAGGCATCTTCTAACCTTGCCAGTTCTCCTGTGATACACATCATACCATATGGAAATAATGCCGTCAGTTCTAACTTTTGGATTTCGTATACCTTTCTGAAGCCGAGTTGTGACACGTGGAGCCGTAGCTAGAGGTGGCACATGAGCTGATGTAGCAGGACTTGCCGCAGAGGATCCTGGGTATGCCTCAGATTCTCTTTCCACAGCGAATCCCGATCTGAGCCGTGTGGCCCGTGGTGTGGCCGACCCACCAGAAGCAGCCGCCGCAGAAGATCTTGCACTGCTGGCCTACACGCGTGCGTGGGTCAGGGATCCCGATGCTGACCCAGATCCGCCTGTCGCTGTCGATGCGTTGGTGTAAGTGCATCTAGTGCCACCCCTAGTTGGTTTTGGAGTATTGACGACAAACCTGGTTCAGGGACTGATGTGTTTGTGAGAATTGCAGGATAACATAGGTAGTAATCCCTCTTTAATTCCGTTTACCTACCGGAGATGACCCCTAAAAATGTGTGAAGACATTGAAGACAATGGTGGTCTGTGAAGATATTCACATTGAAGACTATGACACGAGAAGACATTGAGTGAAGACTATGGAGCACGAAGACTTAGTTGTTTCGTTGTTTCCTTTTCTTCTTTGTTGAGTCATAGGAACCACCACACTGTTAAGTGGGGTCCAAGTGAACAAAGTTAGAGTGACTGAAGTGATGCTCAAACCAAATCCTATGTCTTCAAGCGAAGACAATGAGAGCAAATCTTATCCTGTGTCGGATAAGTCAGCTTTACTTGTACCCAAGTCAAGCTGCCGCGTGTGTTTGAAATCTGACCGTGGCGACACGTGTCAGTTCCTTAGTGACCTAGGGTCATTTCAAACAAATCCAGTCGGGTTGCCCAGTGGATATAAATAGCCCACTCCCTACACCATAAATTGGTGGCTGCTCAGAGTTAGTACACGGCTTTTGTCGTTTGAGAGCTACCCACCGCCAAAGCTTTTAAGAGAGAGTCCTTGCGAGGACAAAGCCCAAACCACCCAGAGCCCAAAGAGTGTTTAGCATCACTAAAGTCTTTCTGTCCATGTGATATGAAGACTTGTTACACTTGAGGACGGTGAATCCTCCAGCCGGTTAGGCGTCGCGTTCTCAGCATCCAAGAGCCATTGTGGATTGCCGGTGAACGAAGTCTGTGAAGGTTCAGAAGTCTACCTTGAAGACTTACCAGAGTGATTGGGCGGGGACTAAGTGTCCTTAGCTCAAGGGGAATAAGGTGAAGACGCAGTCTTCTGAGTTGAATCTCAGCCTCCCTAACCAGACGTACAGTTGTCACAACAACTGGAACTGGTCGAACAAATCCCTGTCCTTCTGAAGCCACTGGTTCTATCTCTTACTTCTCTTTACTTACAGTTTGTCATCATGAAGTCATTGCTTGCTTGTATTATCTGTTTGACTTCACTGTGTGACTATCTGTTTTGATTGGCTTCATACTATCTTCCATCCTGATCTTTACTACCTTGCTGCTATTAGTCTTCATGCTTTCACTCCATTGAATACTTGACTATGGCTTGTCTAGTGTAGTCTACCTTCCGCTGCATTAGAATAGTGTTGTTTATACTTTCTGTCTTCGAAACTCCCATGTTTTGAAGACTTTCATAAAAATCGCCTATTCACCCCCCTCTAGTCGATAACTAGCCCTTTCAATTGGTATCAGAGCAAGGTACTCCCTTGTTCTGTGTGATTCGGTTTAACCACCTGGAGTTTAGCTATGTCGACTACTGGAATAATCAAAGTCTCCGCTGTGTGCCCCATCTTCGATGGCACTGAATATCCCTACTGGAAGAATAGGATGCGCATGCATCTTGAAGCCATTGATGTCGATCTATGGTATGTCGTCAAGAACGGTGTTCCCGAGACTGGTGAAGGTGTCACCCCTGCTGATGTCAAGAAGTTCATTCAATTTGACTCTACTGCCAAGAACATCATCTGTGGTCACCTTACCAAAGGATAGTATGGCCGCATGAGTGCTCTTGAAACGTCGAAGCTAGTCTGGGACTGGCTATCCAAGGTTAATGAAGGCGTCTCAACTCAGCGAGATCAACGTATCAGTACTCTCCGCAACCTCTTCAACCACTTCAAAAGACACAACAACGAGAATGTCCAACTCACATTTGATCGCCTCACTGATATCACAAATGAGCTCCAAGCACTCGGCGCCACTGAGATCACGAAGCATGAGATAGTGAAGACACTACTAAGATCTCTTGACAACTCATTTGACACCTTAGCCCTGATGATACAAGAACACCCTGATTTCAAGACTCTCGATCCTTCTGACATACTTGAGAGGCTCAACACACATGAGTACCAGCTATCTGAGTAACGAGATATCTATGGCCCCAACTATGGCCGAACTCAAGCTTTGAAGGCAAAGGCTGCTGCTTCCTCATCTGAAGAAGAATCTGACTGCAGTTCTAGTGATCCTGAAGACATTGGAAAGGAGCTTGCTATGCTTGTGAAGAAGTTCCAGAAATTCACCAAGAAGAAAGGCTTCAGAAAGTCTTCACGGTCTAGCTCAATAAATGATGAAGCTTCTGCCTATGACCACAAGAAGAGAACCTGTCACAAGTGCAAGAAACCTGGTCACTACATCTCTGAGTGTCCATAGTGGGACAATGAGAAGAAGAAGAAGAAGAAGAAGAGCAAAGAATATGATTCTGATGACAAGAAGAAGAAGAAATCCTCAGAGTCTTCTTCCAAGTCTTCTTCCAGATCTTCATCACACAAGAAGAGTTCATCTTGCAAGGCCCGTGCTTTTGTTGGTAAGGAAATGGATTCTGAGGAGGAGTCAGCTTCAGAGGAGGCGGAGGTGGAGTCTGAGGGGGAGTCTGACTCTGGTGTTGCGAGTCTGGCCCTAGCTACTGCCTATGTTGCCAAGTCCATCTTCAACACCGAAGACAATGGCTCCGTCACCAACAATGATGATAATGACGAGGACGACTCGCCTCGCACCTAATGCTTCATGGCACGTGGTGCCAAGGTAAAATCATGCGATGCTTACTTTCAAATATCAAGTGAAGATGACTCTGATGGTGAATCCAAACCTAGTTACAAAACGCTTGCTAAAATTGCAACTAAACAACAGAAAGCCATGGAACATACTCAAAAATTGTTAGACAAAAGCAATGATCTGTTGGACGCCGAAATGACCAAGTCTCAGTCCTTAATTGAAGACATAAAAAATCTTCATATTAAGTACCAGGAACTTGAATATCGACATGAAATCGCTCACAACTTCTCATGAAAAGCTTTCCTATGATTATCTTCAAAGGAAGCAGGAACTTGAGAAATTGAGATCGGATCATGAAGATCTTCAAAAGGAAAATGAGTCACTTCGTGCCCAACAGATCAGTCCCACTCAGGAAGGATTTGAACCACCATGCCTAAAATGCATTGAGCGTGATAACGCTGCTTCTGTTGCTGAATGTTCTACCGCTGCTACTGTTGCAATATCTTCGACTGCTGATGTGGTAACTAACCCCTCTGCTGAGGATACCACTACTATTGCTGATGATAATGCCAGGTTGAAGACACTGCTTGAGACAGGGATGTACAAAAGTCTCAGAGGGCATCGGACATTATGTGATGTCCTCAAAAAGCAGATTCTGAACCGAAACCCTAGGAAAGAGGGTGTTGGGTTCGAGAGGAAAATGAACGTTGATGGGACATACTAGAAGCCTGAGCAGTACCCCAAAACCAGATGGGTTGCCGCAAAGGAATCTCTAGTTGATCCATCCACCTTATCTGGTTTCACTTGTGCTAACCCCATTATCATTGATGAATCCTTTGATGCAAACTTTAAACTGTTTAAGAATCAGAATGGTGAAGTGTTTGCCAGGTATATTGGTACTAACTGCAGGAATGGGCCACCTTTGAAGAAGATATGGGTTCCCAAAAGTTGTCTTGAGAATCTTCCAGTGAATGTCATCATGACACCACCCGTGAAGAAGACAAATCCCATACCAAAGGCTTCATATGGTCCAAAAGCTTCATACAGACCGAGGACTCATCTGAGTCACCCTAATGTCAATGTGTTGCAGGGAAATCATACTCAGACCCATGAATATGAGCGTGTTTCCTCAAATAGCTATGTTCATAGAACAAAGAATTTTTCTGCTTATTCCTATGAGTATTATTCACCTCCTGCAAGTCTATTTACTAGGGATCCAAAGCCGAAATTCTCAGATGTTGCACTTAGACTCATTGCTTCTAAGCCACCCCTGAAAATGTGGGTGGTAAAGAAAACTTAACTCTCTTTTGCAGGGTAAGATCTCTAGCCGGAAATCAAAGGCGTCCAAAACAAATGCTGGGGACCTTAAACATCTTGTGGGGCGCGAGGTAAAATATCCAAATGGTCTTACTATGTACTTTGTTCTAGGATTCCTTGATACTCACCCTATCTATCCTAACCAAGATCTGAATTTTCATCTTCCACTTGATCATCAAATGTTTATGCTTCACAACTCGCTTGGTGAAGCCTATCCCCCAAACTGCACTATAGGCTACGACACCTCATACTTCAGAATGGATTATGGACAGTGGATGCACTAACCACATGATGGGTGATCGAAGTCTTCTGATGGATTCAATGCTACGTCCATCAGACAAAAGTCACATCACATTTGCTGACACTTGTAAAAGCAAGGTATTGGGTCTAGGCAGAGTTGCTATATCAAGGGATCAGCACATGGATAAAGTGATTCTTGTTGAATCCCTTGGGCTCAACTTAATGTCTATCTCAATGATTTGTGACTTAAACATGATTGTGCTATTTGGAAAATATCGATGCCTTGTAATAATGGAATTTGACAAGTCTCTAGTCTTTGAAGGGTATCAAAAAGACGATCTATATATGGTACATTTCTCAGCAGGACCACAGATGGTCGTATGTCTTCTAGCAAAGGCTTCAGAATGCTGGCTCTGGCATCGAAGGCTAGGGCATGCTGGCATGAAGAACTTGCACACTCTCGTGAAGAAGAAGCATGTCGTTGGCATCAAAGGCGTCAAGTTCAAGAAGGACCATCTATGTGGCGCCTGCGAAGCTGGAAAGATGACTAGGGCCAAGCATCCCTCGAAGACAATCATGACTACATCTCAACCCTTCGAGCTGCTTCACATGGATCTATTCGGCCCTACTCACAACTCTACTCTCAATCCTACTGCTTGCCTCTATGGCTTCGTAATTGTTGATGATTACTCTAGATATACTTGGGTGCATATAATCCTCTACAAGACTGAAGTGCAGGATGTCTTCAGACGATTTGCCAATCGTGCCATGATGAACTATGGCGTCAAGATCAAGCACATCAGAAGCGACAATGGCACTGAGTTTAAGAACACTGGCCTCGACCTCTATCTGGATACACCTCGTATCACACATGAGTTCTCTGCTCCATATAGACCTCAGCAGAATGGCATCGCCGAGCGCAAGAACAGAACTCTCATTGAGATGGCCCGAATGATGCTTTATGAGTACAAGACTCCACGGAAGTTCTGGCCTGAAGCCATTGACACTGCTTGCCACATCATCAACCGCGTTTATCTTCACAAGATTCTGAAGAAAACATCCTATGAGCTCCTAACTGGTAAGAAGCCAAATGTAAGCTACTTCAGAGTATTTGGTGCTAGGTGCTCGATCAAGGATCCACATCACACTTCAAAATTTGCACCGAAGGCACATGAAGGTTTTATGCTTGGTTATGGAAAGGATTCGCACTCCTACAGAGTCTTCAACCTCTTTCACTATAAAGTGGTTGAAACTGTGGATGTGCGGTTCGATGAAACTAGCGGCTCGCAAAGAGAGCACCTACCAAATGTGCTAGATGAAGTATTTCCAAGTGAATCTATCAAGAAGATGGGAATTGGAGATATCATACCTTCTGAGAATCAATCTGAAGAGGAACTTATCATTTCTGCAACCAATCAACCTGAAGACAATGCTCAGCCTGAAGACAATCCCCCAAATGATGACATTGATCAACAAGAGCAAAATCTTCGTCCTCCTCATCCTCGTGTTGCAAATGAAGTTCAGATTGAGAAGATAATTGTCGGTGTACTAAAGTAGGGGGTACCTTAGTACCCCGAACTCGTGCACGGGTAGTCGCAGCACCCCGCGGCAAGGCTTGCCGGGCGCCCGCCAAGACCCTCCGTCATTGCCTATTACTGCCATTCAAGAACAAAGTATCGACTGAGAAGACACAGATCCCGGCAAGAGAAGCTCGCCGGGGAGAACAAAGGCCCCGGCAAGAGGAGCTTGCCGGGAAGGCCAACCAAGGCGTTTTCAGAAGGCTTGCCGCGACGCCCCGTGCGTCCCGGTAAGGCCCGAAGGCCGGCAAGCTTGCTGGCGCGGCAAGAGAAAGACCGCGGCAAGGCGTTTGCCGCGGCAGGGCTGCCACCATACACCCAAACTCCAGCGCATCCAGTGACGTGTCGCCCCAGGGCCATCCCAGGGGCACGTGGCGAGGAGCTGACAGAGACGCCATCGTGGCAACCGGTGGCTCACCTAACGGTCATTTCTCTGCACTGTTGGGGCGACCGGACGGGCATTAAATGCCCTTGTCCCCTGCCATCAGAGTTAGGTAGAGGACACTGTTGGTCACTGTTGTACCAACCTGCGTTTTTACCTATTTACCCCCTCTTCCTACGCTGCCACCTGTGGGTGCCCCCTTCAGACTATAAAAGGGAGGCCCATGTGCACGTAGAAAGGGTCGGTCCACTCGACACACGCAACACCACCATACGCTCGCACCCTCGAGCGAGATCAAATACAAACACAAAGCAGCAGTAGGAGTTTTATCTCTCCGGAGAGCTCCGAAGCTGGGTAAAAATCGCCCGTCTCCCCCGCGCGCCCGACCTCGATCTGCTCTGCGCACGCCCTCCGCTCCCTTGCCGGACTAGAAGGGGCCCCCTGCCCCATAGGTGCTCGAGGCCACAGAGAGACCGCCCCGACATCTTTGGCGCGCCAGGTAGGGGCCGCGTCGAGGTCGTGAGCATCTGATCCGGTCTCCGCGCGCGCTACATCAACGCCTTCATCAATATGCCACCGAAGAAGAAGCCTTCGGAGGTGGCCGCTCCGTCTACATCGATTCTACCACCACCGCCGGAGCAAGCGGGCGGTGGAGTCGACGCCGGCGAAGGAGCGGGCGCCGACGGTGGGACTCACGTCGTCACCAGGTCCAAAAACAAGGCCCCGCAAGTGTCGGCGACCGTGCAGACACCACACCCTTCCCAGGAGGTGCAAGGTCGACAACGCCCCGGTGCTCCTAGCACCGTGCTCACATTGGAGCAAGGCCAAGCTGGTGGGTCGCAGAATGTTCGAGGTTAGCATGCATGCCAGCATGCTGGCGCGAGTGAGGTACGGTCGCCCGGGCGAGGTGTCGCACCTCCCAATCCAGTTGGGAGTCCGAGCACATCCCGCTCCTCGCGCCGCTCGTCGCCACCGCCACCCAAGACAGCAGAGGAAGCGCTGGCCCGAGCCCAGCTGCTTCTAGATTACCCTCCGGCGCCACACAAGATCGACGACTGGAGGATGACCATATACAGCCTCATCGGTTTCGCCAACGGCGACAAGCCCCGGCAACCGAGCGCATCGAAGCCCCGGCAAGGCGCCCAGGCGCAAGCCGACGCCGACAAAACCGCTGGGGGTGCCACCTCCGTGCACTCCCTGCCCCTAAGGCCAAGATCGCCGGCTCGCCGAACCAACCCCGACGCCGACTCCACCGCGTCGTCGGACCCGCGAACTCGCCGTGATCAATGCCACGTTCTCCAAGAACGACAACACGAAGATGCTCGCACTCGCATCGAGCGCTGGAGAGAAGCGCGACGTCAATCTGACCAGCGCGCTGGGCCCACTGTCGATGTGCACGCACTCGGGGAACCAGGCGACTTGCCGTACGCGGCAGGTTGCCCTGCGTTCACCCGTGAGCTGCGGCAAGTCCAGTGGCCCAAAACCAAGAACTTCAAGCCCGACGTGCCCGAGAAGTACGATGGCAGGATACATCCGTCGGAGTTCCTCAGCATCTACACCATCGCGGTGCAGGCTGCCGGAGGGCGCGACGAGAAGATCCTCGCCAATTACTTCCCTATGGTGCTCAAGCCCAACGTCAGATCTTGGCTCATGCACTTGCCGGACGGCTCCATCTCTTCATGGGCTGACCTGTGTCATCAGTTTGTCGGCGCCTTCACAGGTGGCCACAAACCCCATGGCCAGGAGAGCGATCTGCATCAGCTCGTCCAGAAGGAGGGAGAGTCCCTGCGCAAGTACATACAGAGATTCAGCCAGGTGCAGCGCAACATCCCAGACGTCCACCCTGCCGCGGTTATCAGCGCGTTCCATCAGGACGTGCGTAACCGCAGGATGAGGGAGGAGATGGCGATGTGCAAGATCAGAGATGTCAGCGAGCTCTATGCTCTGGCCGACAAGTGTGCACGGGCTGAGGAGGGGAGGAAAATCCCCGGAGAGATTGCAGGAGCAGAAGGATCCGACAGTGAGGATGCCGCCCCGGCAAGGAAGAACCGGCGGCGGAACAACAGGAAGAGAAAGGCTAAGGATGTGCTAGCTGTCGAGCATTCTGGCAGCGGAGGCGGCTCCGACAAGGCCAAAGCCGATGACTCCGGCGAGGCTGTGGTAGCCGCCGACAAGCAGGATGGCTCCGGCAAGCGATATTGCAAGATTCACCGCACCAAGGGCCATGACCTCCAAACCTGCAAGAAAGTGGAGCAGATGGCGGAGCTGCAGAAAGCTGAATACGAGCGCCGCGACAAGGAGAGGGCCCAGGGAGGTGGCGGAGGATCCGGCAAGAAGCTTCCCGCCCGGGGAGGGCACCGCGGCAAGGCCAAGCCGCGACAAGGAGACAGGCCTCCTCGCGGCCGCGACAAGGACGAAGATGAAGATGAGGATGATGAGATGGAGGAAGATGAGACTGATGACCAAGAGTTTCAGAAGGCAACAGATGTGTTGTGCATCGACGGCGGCGCCTCTCTGCAAACCTCGCACCGCCAACTCAAGCAGTGGGTGCGAGAAGTGAACGCAGCAGAACCGTCCGTCGAGTCGCGCAGGCCTCTGAAGTGGTCCAGCACGCCCATCATCTTCGATGTTGAGGACCACCCTGATCGCATCACTGCGGTCGGGTGCTTGCCGATGTTGGTATCACCAACAATCCGCAACCTCAAGGTCACGAAGATGCTGGTTGACGGCGGGGCCGGCCTGAACCTGATTTCCTCCGCAGTGCTCAAGAAGCTCCAGATCCCCGACAGCGAGCTCGAAGAAACTGGTACCTTTCAAGGGATAAATCCGGGAAGGAGCAAGCCCAAGGGGAAGATCACACTGCCAGTGACATTTGGCAGCGAGCTGAACTTCAGGACAGAGAGGGTCACGTTTGATGTTGCTGATATCCCATTACCCTATAATGGGATACTCGGCCGACCAGCGCTTGCCAAGTTCATGGCAGCCTCTCACTACGCATACAATGTGCTAAAGATGCCTGGTCCGATAAGTGTCATTTCTGTCCAAGGTGACAAGAAGGATGCACTTATCTGCACTGACAAGATCTACCGGGAAGCAGCAGCCGCAGCAGAGTGCAAGCCACTTGTCGCTGAAGCTCCCCCGGGGAAGAAGAAAGCCAAGTCCGACAAGAGCAGCTCTGATGCCCACTCCGGCAAGCGCGCCTCTCCGGAGTGCTGCGCTGCCGTCGAAGACGCACCATCGAGCTCCACCGGCAAGTGCAAGAAGGCAAAGGCAGATCTACCAAAGACCAAGCCCGGCAAGAACGGCTCTGGTGCCTACTCCGGCAAGCGCACCTCTCCGGAGTGCTGCATTGCCGTCGAGCACGTGCCATCGAGCTCCACCAGCCAGTAGGGCAAAGAGAACAGTCAGTTTCAAACTTTTGGGTCGCATTCCTTGAAAGCTCGTACCTTGTATGGAAAACCTGTGCGCAAAGGGGACGAATCGTGGCTAAGTTGCACCCTTGATCTGTTTCGAGTCCGCTCAACGATGAAAGCGCGCTGCAACTAGCCCGAAGAGTTCTTCCTGCCCGAGGCAACACCGCCAGCGGGCTGCTGACGTTCCGCACTCAGCAAGTGTGCTTGCGCCGGCAGGTTCCCTGAAAGCGTGAGGGTGAAAACGTACAAGGGAGGAAATCAAGGGAGAAGTGCGGCCTTGCCGGATCGCAGAAGACGGAAAAGCTAAGTCGCCCAAGCTTGAGTACAGAGCACTTTTAGTTCTAAGCTTTTATGTTATATTCCTTGAACGTTCGTGCCTCGTATGGGAAAGCCGTGCGCGGAGGAACCGACTCGTGGTTAAGTTGCGCCCTTGCTTTGTTTCGAGTCCGCTCAACAATGAAAGTGCGCTGCAACTGGCCCAACAAGGTTTCTTGCCGGATACAACACCGCCAGCGGGCTGCTGATGTTCCGCACTCAGCAAGTGTGTTAGCGCCGGCAAGTTTCCTAAAAGCGTAGGGTAAAAACATACAAGGGATGTAATGGGGTAGAGGATGTAGCATAGCAAGCCTTGCCGTGGGACGCCCTTTGTATGAGAAACTTGTACGCAGAGGAGCCGACTTGTGGCTAAGTTGCGCCCTTGATTTGTTTTCGAGTCCGCTCGATGATGAAAGCGCGCTGCAACTAGCCCAACAAGGTTTCTTGCTGAATACAACACCGCCAGCGGGCTGCTGATGTTCCGCACTCAGCAAGCGTGTATTCACCGGCAAGTCCCCTAAAAGCGTAGAGCACAAACATACAAAGGGCGAAACATAACATTGCATTGCCCAACCTAAAGTTACATCGCAAAAAGTAACTTGATGCGGCGCTGTCTAAGTTGTTTTCGTAACTGAAATAACAGCAGCAAGGAAAGAACCAAAGGGCGTGCCGGCACCTGGGCCCCGGCGAACCAGCGTTGTTGGGGGCTGCGAATACCAAAATTCCTTCGCGGCAAGCCAGGACCCCCGGAGACCGCGACGCCAGCGACAAGGGCAAAGAAAGGCGCGCCGGCACCTGGGTCTCGGTGGAGCCAGAGTTGCCGGGGGCTGCAAATACCAAGATTCATTCCCGGCGAGCCAGAGTCGCCGGGGGCTGTGATATCAGATAAGTTTTTTATCCCTCATCATGCATCCTCTTATGGACTGGGGAATGCGAGGCCGCGTCCTTGAACGAGTGTGCCTTGAATAAGAAAACCCGTGCACGGAGGAGTCGACTCGCGGCCAAGTTGCGCCCTTGATTTGTTTTCGAGTCCGCTCAACAATGCAAGTGCGCCGCAACTGGCCCGACAAGGTTTCTTGCCGGAAGCAGCACCGCCAGCAGGCTGCTGACGTCCCGCACTCAGCAAGTGTGTTTGCGCCGGCAAGTTTCCTAAAAGCGTAGGGTGGAAACATACAAGGCACGGAATCAAGTAAAGGACATAACCCGGCAAGCATTCCCCTCTTTTCATTAAAAAAACATCCCAATTCAGTACAAGTCCATAGAGGATGAAAAACATGAAAGAGAGGATTACAAGTTTTTAATGCAGCTAAGGCCCGAAGGCTTACAAATTAAAAAGAGATAAGATGCCTGTAATTCCTCTCCTGTTTCTCTCTTCAGGAGGTAGGTCAAGGAGGCCCCGGCAAGAGAAGTTTGCCGGGAAGGGCAAAAGGGGCGCCTAGGTGAGCTACGGGCGCCAGAAGACACCAAGAGAACACCCCAGGGGCCGGCCAGGGGCTTGGCGGAGACGGAGGCGCCGGAAGCAGAGCTCGAAGACGGGGCGGCAGGACGTCAGCACGCTGTCGAGGGCACCACGCCCTCGTACTCCGACTTGACGGCCTTGCCGCCACCCCTCTTCCTCTTCCGCAGCCTCCCTACGCCAGCCGCTCAAGGAGACGGCCCCGGGGAGTTCAGAAGGCCGGCGACCCGGATGATGGGGTCGCCGGTGGCGCACGAGGCGACGGCCGACGACTAGTCGGACTCACCGCCGCCGTCGTCGTCGCTATCGCTCTCCTCCTCGTCACTCTCGCTCGAGGGGGAGTCTTCGCTATCGGAGGAGCTGTCCACGCAGCATCTCGCCCGGGTGCCGGAGTCCCCGAAGACCTTGACGGCGAGAAGGTCGCCCTCCATTAACTTAAAATGGAGGGTAAACCCCGCCGTCAAGCTGTGGATGCGGGCGAACGTCTTCCACCCTCGATCGAAGTACATCACGTCGGGGGCTGGGGATACGACACTAACTCGAGTGCCGCTGATCCGGCAGCCCCTCATGCGCAACTCCAACATCTCGGGCGGGTCCGGTTCCATCGCGCTCGCAAATGGGGCCGGAAGCCGGAGGCGGCGACGAGGTGCTCGGCGCAGCTTGACGAAGAACTCCCAGGGGTCGTCCCCGGTGTGGACCGCCTCGAGGAGAGGAGCTGCCGGCGGAGATGGGGGTGGCGCACCGCCCCGGCCGCCTCTTCCCCGGGCGCTCCGGCCACGTCCTCGACCTCGTCCACGGCCTCGCCCCCTCCCTCTTTCCCTCGTGGCCGGCTCCGCCACCGCAGGCGCGGGATAGGGAGAGGCGCGCTGCCTGGTGGTGACCCTCGCCGCCACCGACGAAGGACCAGGGTTCCCTCCCTCCATGGTAGATGGGAGGAAGAGTAGCAGAAGTTGAAGAAAGAGGAAGAGGAGGAAGTGCGGGATTTTTTGCACTCCCCTTCCCCCCTTTTTAAGGAGCAAGGTGGGGGCTCGGCCGCCCCGCTCAGCCAATCGGAGCACGGGGAGGGTAGAGGAACGGGGCCGACCCACCGTCTCCGCCCGTGACGGCTCGGTTTCCCACCTTTGCCGCCCACGACCCCACGCGCATGGGAGCCGCGTGGCGGGGAGGCGAAGCCGAGGCGACGGATGAAGCGACCTCGCCCTGCCCCGTGATCACGGGGGTGGACGCCCTGAAAATCGCACACTCCACCCACGTCTCCCACGACGCCGCAATCGACGCGTGCCGTTGCGAGAGGACGCGGTGGACACGGAGTCCGATTTTGTGTGGACCCAGGCCACGCGTGCCCGTGCACTGTTCTGGGTCTGGCCCAACAACGCTCGGCACCATGTATGGCCCAGGCCCGGGGGCTCCTGTCGGTGTACTAAAGTAGGGGGTACCTTAGTACCCCGAACTCGTACACGGGCAGTCGCAGCACCCCGTGGCAAGGCTTGCCGGGCGCCCGCCAAGACCCTCCGTCATTGCCTATTACTGCCATTCAAGAACAAAGTATCGACTGAGAAGACACAGATCCCGGCAAGAGAAGCTCGCCGGGGAGAACAAAGGCCCCTGCAAGAGGAGCTTGCCGGGAAGGCCAACCAAGGCGTTTTCAGAAGGCTTGCCGCGACGCCCCGCGCGTCCCGGTAAGGCCCAACGACCGGCAAGCTTGCTGGCGCGGCAAGAGAAAGACCGCGGCAAGGCGTTTGCCGCGGCAGGGCTGCCACCATACACCCAAACTCCAGCGCATCCAGCGACATGTCGCCCCAAGGCCATCCCAGGGGCACGTGGCGAGGCGCTGCGCAGCCATGCGGAGCGAGGTGGCAAGCGGAGCTGACAGAGACGCCATCGTGGCAACCGGTGGCTCACCTAACGGTCGTTTCTCTGCACTGTTGGGGCGATCGGACGGGCATTAAATGCCCTTGTCCCCTGCCGTCAGAGTTAGGTAGAGGACACTGTTGGTCACTGTTGTACCAACCTACGTTTTTACCTATTTACCCCCTCTTCCTACGCTACCACCTGTGGGTGCCCCCTTCAGACTATAAAAGGGAGGCCCATGCGCACGTAGAAAGGGTCGGTCCACTCGACACACGCAACACCACCATACGCTCGCACTCTCGAGCGAGATCAAATACAAACACAAAGCAGCAGTAGGAGTTTTATCTCTCCGGAGAGCTCCGAAGCTGGGTAAAAATCGCCCATCTCCCCCGCGCGCCCGACCTCGATCTGCTCTGCGCACGCCCTCCGCTCCCTTGCCGGACTAGAAGGGGCCCCCTGCCCCATAGGTGCTCGAGGCCACAGAGAGACCGCCCCGACAATAATTGACAGCTTGAATGCACCTGGTCCACTCACTCGTTCAAAAGCAACTCAAAGAGCAACACAGCTAACCAATTTCTGTGGGCATTTTGCATTTGTCTCAATCTCTGAACCCAAGAAAGTTGATGAAACCTTCATGGAACCTGAATGGATTCAAGCTATGCAAGAAGAGCTTCAACAGTTCGAGCTGAATAATGTGTGGGAATTGGTCAAGCATCCTGATCCTCGGAAGCACAATATCATTGGCTCCAAATGGATATATCGCAACAAGCAAGATGAGCATGGTCAAGTTGTCAGAAACATGGCTCATCTCATTGCGCAAGGTTACACTCAAGTGGAAGGAATTGACTTCGATGAAATATTTGTTCCGGTGGCAAGACTTGAAGCCATTCACATATTGCTAGCCTATGCAAATCATCACAACATTCTTCTGTATTAAATGGATATGAAAAGTGCTTTTCTCAATGGAAATATAGAAGAAGAAGTATATGTCACACAACCTCCAGGCTTTGAAGATCCAAAACATCCCAATATGGTATACAAGATCAACAAGGCACTGTATGGCCTCAAACAAGCCCCTCGTGCTTGGTATGACAGGCTCAAAGACTTCCGAAAGAGCAAAGGCATCAAACCGGGTTCACTAGATCCTACACTCTTCATGAAGACATATGATGGTGAACTATTTGTGTGCCAAATCTATGTGGATGACATTATCTTCGGCTGCACCAACAAGAAATACTGTGATGAATTTGGTCACATGATGCAAGAGCAATATCAAATGTCCATGATGGGCGAGCTGAAGTTCGTTCTGGGTCTTCAAATCCGTCAGCAACGCAACGGCATCTTCATATCACAAGAAAAATATCTCAAAGATTGCCTGAAGAAGTTTGGAATGCAAGATTGCAAAGGATACACGACGCCAATGCCAACCAAAAGTCATCTGGGTCCCGACGACAATGGTAAAGAGTTCGATCAAAAGGTATATCGCTCCATGCTTGGTTCTTTGGTTTACTTATGTACATCTAGGCCAGATATAATGCTTAGTGTTTGCATGTGTGCCCGATTCCAAGTGGCACCAAAGGAATCGCATCACTTAGCTGTGAAGCAAATTCTTTGATATTTGGCTTACACCCCAACACTAGGATTATGGTATCCAAAGGGCTCGGAGTATGATCTAGTTGGATTCTCAGATGCTGATTATGCTGGTGACAAGGTTGATCGCAAGTCCACATCAGGCACATGTCACTTTCTGGGACGATCTCTTGTCTCTTTGTCTTCAAAGAAGCAGAACTGTGTATCTCTCTCCACTGCTGAATCTGAATACATTGCTGCTGGATCCTGTTATGCTTAACTTCTCTGGATGAAGCAAACTCTCAAGGACTATGGTATCCATCTGAATAATGTGCCTCTCTACTACGATAATGAGAGTGCCATCAAGATTGCCAACAACCCAGTTCAGCACTCGAAGACAAAGCACATTGAAATTCGTCATCACTTTCTCAGAGATCATGTTATGAAGGAAGATATTGATATCATTCATGTCAAGAGAGAAGAGCAGTTGGCTGATATCTTCACAAAGCCCTTGGATGAGAAAAGGTTTTGCAAGTTGCGGTGTGAGCTAAATATCTTGTAATCCTCAAATGTCCTGTGATTAGGCACACATCCTAACACTTATGCATTTTGATGACTTAGATGTGCAACACACGAAGTAATGTATATCTTCAATCAATGAAGACATACACTCTAAGTGTGAATACATTAATGTGGAATTTGACTTCGGAGCACCACGATAATTGTGCACCATGTCTGGGTCTAATACTTCCTATACGGTGGGTAACGCCACCACCAAACTTTTGTTTGAAGTGTTTCTCTTGGTGTTATGTTTGCATAGTTTTCATATTGGATTCATATTCATCCTTGGCTTATATTCAAGTTTATCTTCAATTGGTTGAATTGGACTAGTACTATATATATTTATTTGTGTTCTGTCCTCTAAAGCATTCACTTAGAGCAATGGCTTCATGTTGAATCTTTTGAACTAACTGAATGTGATCGGACCCTAACCTATCTATGCTTCTGCCTCAACTCTATCTGTCCAAGTCATATGCATTCTATTGAAAACTGTCGATTGTCTTCACTAAGACCTTGTCAGCTGAAGTCAATCTGACAAATATTTATATCTGTTTTTAATGCTTTATCCTATTTGCCTGAAACCCGGAGAATTCGGAACGACCACTGAGGGAGTCCTAGACTAGGGGGTGTCCGGACAGCCGGACTATCATCGTCAGCCGGACTCCAAGACTATGAAGACACAAGATTGAAGACTTCGTCCCGTGTCCGGATGGGACTTTCCTTGGCGTGGAAGGCAAGCTTGGCGATACAGATATGTAGATCTCCTACCATTGTAACCGACTCTGTGTAACCCTAGCCCTCTCCGGTGTCTATATAAACCGGAGGGTTTTAGTCCGTAGGACGAACAACCATTACAACAATCATACCATAGGCTAGCTTCTAGGGTTTAGCCTCCTTCATCTCGTGGTAGATCCACTCTTGTACTACCTATATCATCAATATCAATCAAGCAGGAGTAGGGTTTTACCTCCATCGAGAGGGCCCGAACCTGGGTAAAAACATCGTGTCCCTTGTCTCCTGTTACCATCCGCCTAGACGCACAGTTCGGGACCCCCTACCCGAGATCCGCCGGTTTTGACACCGACATTGGTGCTTTCATTGAGAGTTCCTCTGTGTCGTCACTGATAGGCTTGATGGCTTCTTCAATCAACAACAACGCCGTCCAGGGTGAGACTTTTCTCCCTGGACAGACCTTCGCATTCGGCGGCTTCGCACTGCGGGCCAATTCACTTGGCCATCTGGAGCAGATCGAAAGCTACGCCCCTGGCTGTCAGGTCAGATTTGGACGCCTAAACTTCACGGCGGATATCCGCGGAGACTTGATCTTTGATGGATCCAAGCCACAGCCGAGCGTGCCGCACTGTCACGATGGGCATGATCTAACTCTGCCGCCGGACAAAACCTTGGAGGCCGCACACGAATCTACTCCGACCCATAGTCCGGAGCCGACTGCACAGATCAAAGACGGGTGGCTGGACACCGCCTCGGGAGCTGCAACTTTCACGGCGGTGGAGCCGAACGCTGACCTCGTCCCTTATAAAGCTCGTGACTCCGAGGTGCCGGACTCCCTGCTGGACTCCAAACCTCCTGCGCCCCTGCCAATCAAATCCGATTGGGCGCCGATCACGAAGCTCACCGCTGCGGACATCCTTCAGCACTCACCCTTTGGCGACATCCTAAATTCGCTCAAGCACCTCTCGCTATCCGGAGAGCCCTGGCCGGACTACGGCCACGATGGTTGGGATGCGGACGACGAAGAAATTTAAAGCCCACCCACCACCCACTTTGTCGCCACTGTCGACGATTTAACCGACATGCTATACTACGACTCCGAAGACATCGACGGTATGGACGACGATGCCAGAGACAATCAAGAACCAGCGCCTACAGGGCACTGGAAGACCACCCCAACACATGACGTATATATGGTGGATACCCCAAAAGGAAGCGATAACGAGGAACAACGGGGTGCGGCAAAGGATAATCCCGCTGATAAACAACCAAAACGGCAACACAAACGCCGCCCTAAGCCGCGCCTCGACAAAAACAGCATTCCTAACGACCCAGCAATAGAGCAGGGCAAACCAGTGGACGACGAACATGCAACCAAGCAACCGTCCGAACAGGACGAATCGGATAATCAATCCATGCCCAGCGAAACCAACAGTCCAGACGACCTCACACCGGACACACCACCGGAGCATAAGAACATTCACAAAAGACTCGTCGCCACCGCAAGAAGTCTAAAGAAGGAAAAACGGAAGCTCAAAACAGCGGAAGACATACTCAGAATGAGGTGGAGCAAAGTACTCAAGACCGCAGACAAATACGGCAATGGCCACCAAACAAAGAGCTACCCGAAGCGCAAGCTGCTGCCAGAATTTGACGAGGAAGCCATAGAGCACCGACACTCAAAAAACAAAGAGGCCGCCTGGCCGGATAGACGGCCAGATGACAGGCCAAAAACGACAAGTGGTGCCGCACACAAGCCGACTCATGATCCTGGGAAAACAGATGGCCCAGCCAGGTCCATTTACGGGCCAAAAAAGAGGGCCCCAGGAAGCAACACAACACGCCAAGTGTTCGAAGACAGCGGCACACCCAAATACAGGGGCGCCACACACCCACTATGTTTCACCGATGAGGTGCTGGATCATGAATTTCCAGCAAGGTTCAAACCCATAAACATAGAGGCATACGACGGAACAACAGACCCTGGAGTCTGGATAGAGGATTACATACTACACATACACATGGCTAGAGGAGATGATCTCCATGCCATAAAATATCTACCCCTCAAGCTCAAAGGGCCAGCTCGGCATTGGCTCAAAAGCCTCCCAGTAAACACTGTTGGAAGTTGGGAAGAGCTTGAGGACGCGTTTAGAGCAAATTTTCAAGGGACTTATGTCGGATGAAGACGATCTAAGTCATATAACTCAACAGCCCGGAGAGTCAGCGCGCAAATTCTAGAACAGGTTCCTTACCAAAAAGAACCAAATAGTTGACTGTCCGGACGCGGAAGCCTTAGCAGCTTTTAAACACAACGTCCGAGACGAATGGCTCGCCAGACACCTCGGCAAAGAGAAGCCGAGGACAATGGCCGCGCTAACAAGCCTCATGACCCGCTTTTGCGCGGGGGAAGACAGCTGGCTAGTAAGATGCAGCACCAGCGACCCGAGTACATCCGAGATCAGAGATGGAAACGAAAAATCACGGCGCAGAAAGGATCAGCGCCGGAATAAAGAAAAAAGCCCAAAGAATACGGTGGTCAACGCCGGATTCAAAAGCTCGCGGCCAAACAATAAAACACTGCCTCTTAAGGACAACAGTGATGAGCTATCCAACTTAAACAAAATTTTGGATCAGACATGTCAAATCCACAGTACCTCCGGAAGGCCTGCGAACCACACCCACCGAGATTGTTGGGTTTTTAAACAGTCCGGCCGACTCAACGCCGAACACAAGGGGCTCGACGCGCCAAGTGAGGACGATGACGAACCCCACCAGCAGAGCACTGGAAAACAAAAGACTTTCCCACAAGAAGTCAAAGCATTAAACTCACTTCATGTGATAGTACGGAAAAACAATGCGGCACCCGCTAAGAAAAGTGTCGCACGGTCCACCCCAGCGGAACCTCGAGATTGGATGTCTAAACCAATCACTTTTGACCACCTGGATTATTCCAGAAGTGTTCGAAATGCGGGATGGACTGCTCTGATATTGGATCCTATAATCGACGGACTACAATTTACACAAGTCCTGATGGACGGCGGCAGCGATTTAAACCTGCTATATCCGAACACAACCCGCAAGTTGGGGATAGACCTTACTAAAATTCGACATAGCCGCACTTCCTTTCAAGGAGTGACGCCAGGCCCTTACGCCAAGTGCACAGGCTCCTTATTACTAGAAGTTGTGTTCGGCTCACCGGACAACTTCCGACGCGAAAAGCTAATCTTTCATGTCGCCCCATTCAAAAGTGGCTATCAAGCACTATTGGGACATGAAGCTTTTGTCCGCTTTAACGCAATACCACATTACGCGTCTCTTACACTTAAAATGCCCGGTCCACGTGGCATCATTTCATTAAAAGGGTCATTCAAAGACCCCGGACACGGCTAAACGAGTCCGGAATAAATAAGCTAGGGGCTCCCTAGCCGCACACCCCTTCACAAGGGGCTGCGCATATAAGCAATTATGAGCTAATATAGGCTCAGCTTTATTAATTTATCAATATTTCAATTTTTTATGCACTTTTCGCATGATTTCTTTTCAAACTAAGTTCCTCTCTTTTTACAGATGAACAACATGCACACCCGTCCAGGATACGGCACAACGGAGACACAGGCGCAGACGTGCAGTAGGGACCCGTTGCAAGGATTCTTTTCAGATTAAGACCCTGCGTAAACCTTTTTTACTGTCTCTTGTTGCTATAATCCCCTGGTTTTTCATGATAACCAAAGAGGAGACTGACGTTTTGGCATCGGCCGCGTCAGAGGACCTCGCCCGTACCTGGACACTAGGGGCTTAGGGCATTGTTCCGCCTGTTATTATAAAGACCGAACACCTTAGGGAGTGTTCGGCGTCTCGAGTTAGGCCTTATATGCATCAGCTCCGAATCATGTCTTTGGTCAAATGTTGGGTTTGCCCGGCTCCTGTGTTTTGCTGCCTTACGTTCTGTATCATCGGCTAACGCGGCACCAGGAGAACTACTGCGATTGTGCCCCAGTTCGGCTGGGCGAGCACCTCAGTAGAGAAAGCCGAAAACTGACTATCATGATACAACGAGAGACTGGTCAACCACTCGATCGACCTCAAGAATGTTTAGAATTCCTCCGCTTTGACGAAGGACCGCTTCCCGGTCAGGCACATACGCGCCCCGAATTCGGATAGCGCGGTGTCCCCAGGGGCTATATCGTAGCCCCACCCTCGAACTCCCATGGCTAAGTGCAAGTGATAAAGCATTATAGTCCGGTTGCCTCGTTTGCTACGCTACCACCTCCTTCACAGGACCGAGACGTCGGATTAAGTGTGAAAATGCGCTATTTTTGCGAACACCCTCGCACCTTGTGCGTGGGGGTTGAAGCCGACGACTGCCATCTTTCAGGTTATACACACGTATACATAAACGGGCGCATAGGAGATATTTCAATACTTGAACGCACAAGTATAAAAAGCGCTTACATCATAAACATTGTTTTACAAAATAAAATGATCATTTGAACGTGACATTTTTTGAGCACTGCGACTCTATTACACGAGCACCACGCAGAACTTCCCCAAAATAGTGCTCGGCGGGTAACCGGCTTTCGTCCGAACCCTGGGTCGCAACAGCGGTGGCATCCATCTCTGTCCAATGTGTCTTCGCACGGGCGAGCGCCATCCGTGCACCCTCTATGCAGGCCGACCGCTTCATCGCCTTGATATGCGGCACCGCCCCAAGAAATTGCTGCAATAAGCCAAAATAGCTCTTCGGCTTGGGCCTATCCGGCCAGACATGAGTCACGATATCCATCATGGCAAGCCCGGACAACCTATTCAGCTCAGCCCACTCGGCCAACCGGTCGGTCAGCGGAAGTGAACGCTCCGGACTATGGAATTGAGACCAAAACAGCTCTTCCGTCTTGTGATCCTTCTGGCTCCAGAAGTGCACAACGGCATCCGCCGCACTCGCTGCTAAGTCCATATAAGGATCCTCCGGACACCACAGCTGGCCAAGTTGAGCATACTTTGGATCCGTAAACCTTCGGCGCAGCAGAAAGGGCTTGCCAGCCACAATGTCTCCGGCTTGGCACAGCTCCTCCTTTATAGCCCGCATTGCAGAACAGGCATCCTTGGCTTCGGCGGTGGCCTTCCCCAGGTCTTCTCGCTCCGCTAGGCGCTCCTTTTCAAGAACCTCATTGCGGTCGGTAGCTTCTTTTATCTTCACAGCCATTTCGGCCATCTCTTCCCTGCTTCGGCAGTGTGCAGCCCTTTCGGCTTCTAACTCTTCGGCCGCCCTCGAGGCCGCCGCATTACTCCTTCTGGCTTGATTCTTGGCTTGAGCAAGTTCGGCCCAAGGGCTCTCCACAGCAGCGGCACCATCTGCATTTCACACACATGTTGTAAAGCATGGGCTTCGGCTCCCTTACTAACTGACCGCAAAGAAACACTTACCTTGCGACTCATCAAGTCGCCTGTTGACTAGCGCGATGTCCGCATCCGCAACGTCGAGTTGCCGCTTTAGTTCAGCAACTCCATCAGTCCGGCTGGCCCCCAGACGATCCGCCACCTGCATAGGAACGGCGAAAATTGAAACCTGTGATTTTGATCCTCGGCACGCTGTCGCTTTCGACAACCTACCGAGTCTCAGGGGCTACTATCTATACAGGGCACACTTTATGTGTAAAACTGTCAAAAGGTGTGTCATTTTTACGTACCTCAAACCCCACCAGCAAACTCCTGACGGCATTATGCAATCCGCTTTCGGCGGACGAAATTCTTCCAATCACCATACTCATCAATGCATGGTTATCTTCTGAGATGGACGCCCTCTCAAGCAGATCCTTCAGCTCCCCCGGCCGAACACCAGTCGGCGCCGAATTCCTCGGCTCTTCCGGGCTCGGGGATACCCTCCGTGATGACACTTCAGGCTCGTCCGCCCTATCCGACGGCGCAGCAGACGGAGGCGTCTCGCTCTCCACCATCTCCGGACGAAGGTCCCCCGAAGACGAGCTCATCTGAGAAGGTCGGAGATCTGAACTACAAGGTAAAAACTTCGGTTATCCTCAGAAGCACAAATAGGGATGTCTCCTATTACCGAACTCCCTTTTTTCTACTTACGGCTCGCTGGAGGGCTGATCCTTTAAGGGAGACTGTGCGGCCGGGGCCTCCCCGGACGCAGGACCCTCTGGTGAAGATTTTTTCCCTGCTTAGGGGCTTTGGCCTCCGGGTCTTCGGAGGCGGTCCTCTTCTCCCCCTGGAGGGAGGGATTCTCGATCCCCCCTCTTTCAAGAGCCTCCTTGGGCGAGGCGGTAGCTCCTCTATTTTCCCCTTCGCCTTCCTCTGAAGGTGCAACCTCTAGCATCCTGACCAGCATGGGATCCGGCGCGGTCTCTTGGAGGGGGGCCGGACACTGTATCAGTTTTGCTTGCGCTATCCACTCCTGTTTAGAAGGAAATCGGTCAAAAGGCGAATCATAGAAAGGCAAACAAATGGAATGTCCAGGCTCGGAGCTACTTACTTGTGTATCCGGGCGATTGCAGCTTAGGCCGGCGTCCTCGGTCAATTCCGGACACGCCTCTCGTGATCCGAAGAATAATTTGTACATCTCCACGGGTGTCATACCCATGAAGTGTTGAAGAATCCGTGGTCCCTCCGGATTAAACTCCCACAGCCGGAGAGGGCGGCGTTTGCAGGGCAGGAGACGCCTAATCAGCATGACCTGCATTACCACAACCAGATCGATCTCCCTCGCTTGGAGGTCTCGAATCCGGCCCTGCAGTAGGGGCACGTCCTTTGACGGCCCCCAGTTGAGCCCTTGGTTGACGCACGACATCAACCGTCGTGGAGGTCCCGAGCGGAATAAGGGCGGCAGCTTCTGCCTGCTGCCCTTCGGAGCGGTGATATAGAACCACTCCCGCTGCCACAAGCCGAGCTCCTCTTGGAAGGAGCCCTCGGGCCACGGGGCATCGGCCCTCCTGCTTACGGCCGCCCCGCCGCACTCTGCTTGACGCCCCCCGATCATCTTCGGCTCCACATTGAAGGTCTTCAGCCACACGCCGAAGTGGGGGGTGACGCGGAGGAAGGCTTCGCAGACGACAATAAATGCAGAAATATGGAGGATGGACTCCGGAGCCAAGTCATGGAATTCCAACCCGTAGTAGAACATGAGCCCTCTCACAAAAGGATCCATCGGGAAGCCTAAACCCGGACGGAGGTGGGATACAAAGACGACATACTCGCCGGGCTCGGGGGTGGGGATGGCCTGCCCTTCGGCAGGCAACCTGTGCGAAATCTCGTAAGGCAGGTACTTGGCCTCTCGCAGCTTTAGCACATCCTCCTCCGTGACGGAGGAGGGCATCCACCGGCCCTGAAGGTCGGAGCCGGACATTGTTGAAGGTCCGAAGCGCTCGAATCTGGGGCTCTGGGTGCTCGAACTTGGAGCAGGGAGAAGATTCGATGGAGGATTGAAGAAAAGAAACGAGCTTTGGTCCTATTATAAAGAGGGAAAAATACCAAGAGCCGTCTCCGTGACCGTTCGGGACTCGCCTTCGATAGAGGGGGCAGGGCGACGGGCGCGGTTGGGTTACCCACGTCCGTATTGATGAGGATCCCGGAATAAGGGGAACATGATCTCTGTTTCGACAAGACGTGCCAAGGAAACCGCTTCGCTAAACGTGCTGAGGTGGTATAATAAAAATGATTCGAGTAAAGGCTTGGTAGTGGCGTGACGTCATGCCACAAAATACGTCAGCGGATTGAACTTGTGTACATATTATTCTCTCTACGGTGGAGTGTGGAATTTATTTTGCAGAGCCGGACACTATCCTGGTGTTCGCAATCTTCTATGAATTATTCGGAGGAGGAACCCGCCTTGCAATGCCGAACAATATGCGCGCCGGACTCATCGTCATTGAAGCCTGGTTCAGGGGTTACTGAGGGAGTCCTGGACTAGGGGGTGTCCGGACAGCCGGACTATCATCGTCAGCCGGACTCCAAGACTATGAAGACACAAGATTGAAGACTTCGTCCCGTGTCTGGATGGGACTTTCCTTGGCGTGGAAGGCAAGCTTGGCGATACGGATATGTAGATCTCCTACCATTGTAACCGACTCTGTGTAACCCTAGCCCTCTCCGGTGTCTATATAAACCGGAGGGTTTTAGTCCGTAGGACGAACAACCATTACAACAATCATACCATAGGCTAGCTTCTAGGGTTTAGCCTCCTTGATCTCGTGGTAGATCCACTCTTGTACTACCTATATCATCTATATCAATCAAGCAGGAGTAGGGTTTTACCTCCATCGAGAGGGCCCGAACCTGGGTAAAAACATCGTGTCCCTTGTCTCCTGTTACCTCCGCCTAGATGCACAGTTCGGGACCCCCTACCGAGATCCACCGGTTTTGACACCGACAACCACCCCGACAATCCAGACGTGCATGGGAACATGGAACAACTCCCAAGGTGTTGCATGCTTGCCACGTGTTCGTCAGATGTGAACCGCCAGGGGCACCTACATAATTGCGTTGTGCCGTCTCTGTCCTTATAAATACCCGTCACGTCTCAGTCAAAAATCCTTCTTCCTCCTCGCCATCTCTCACAAACCCTAGCACCTCCGCTAGCTCTCGACGACGCCGACGACGAAGCGCTTAGCTGCCGTGACTTCTTCGACGTCGGTCGTGGCCCTCGTCCTCTCAGCCGTCACCTGTAGGTGACTTCCGTCGCCAAGTTAAGGCACGGGAGATCGAACTGCTCGGCCTCCACCTTCGCTCCGTCTAGCAGTTCTTCGTGTGGTAATTAAATTTTACTTTTTACCATCTTTTCGATCTGATAGATTCATCTGTCTTTACCAAAAGTGGTTTCTAGATCTCCAAACTTGAATCTATCTCATTCTGCATCTCATATTGTGCCTAGTCTATTCACTTATGCTTCTTTACAAGTTAGATTCCTCACTTGTACTTATTCTTGGATTTGTACAACTCTGGAACCAACTCTCATCAAATAAGTGAATGTCTTCGCGTTATGAGGTCAATGTCTTCAAACTGATTTATCTTCAAAATCTTCTGAGAATGCATATGACCTCTTCCCCTTCCCTCGCACCTCTAATGCTGTCACAGGTACATGTCCGTGGGAGAATCCCTTGGTTCTCATAGTCTACATTCATTTGCAGAATTCTTGCAGAGTCACATCAATTCACTTGAAGCTAGGTCTTGTCTGACCAGCCATCTGAAGCCATTGCACATACTAAAGCCCTTTAGTTTAAACTTCATGGCAACTAAGAAGTCAGCGCGGAAGGGAGGTAGACAGCACCGTGGTAACACTTCCAAGGATTTTCCTCTAGATTTGCATGAGCTGTACAAAACAGACCCTGAGAAAACCTATACCGGCCGCAAGAATCGAATCCAGTGGATTCGAAGATATTGGGTAGAAGAATGGTTCAAATACCGCTTCGTCGCTGAAGAATATGCAGAGAAGAATGCCATCAAGGGACCCTGGGGAGATATTGTGTACAAAAATCTTCAACCCCAGTCCCTTCCTGAAGCCATCCAACGAGAATTCTATCCGTGCATGATTCGTGGACCGCAGCCAGAGAACGCTGATCCTTCTTCTCTGCTGTGATGTCGTGAAGACCATCTGTTCAAGCGCAACTACTAGTCTGCCAAAGACTCAGCTGCGAAGGACAAGAAGGCTCTAGGGCTTGACTTCAACCCTGGTCCTTCCTCACCTCGGGACGATGGCACCCATGAAGCCAATGAGAACAGGATCAGCCCCTTTTACAACCTTGCTGGCCTCATCACCCACATTGTTGTCCAAGGTGCCAAACTGGATCATTCTGATGATGGTGCTGACACCGATGAAGCTCCAGCTCCTACTCCAAAGCCACATAAGCAAAAGAAGGCTAAAGCTTCAAAGTCATCTGCTGCTCCAAAAGCTTCGCGAGTGAAGCCATTGGCAACTGCCCCTCCTGCTCCCAGTAATACCTCTGAAGATCTCTCTCGCATCTCCAAGAAGCATGAGAATCCACAGAAGAAACCTGTTCAGCGACACAGTCAAGCACTGACACCTGCTGCCGTTCTGAGGAACGAATCTGAAGCCATTGATTTATCTTCAGATGAAGAATTTGGCAATGATGCTCTCGAGCAGTTGATCAAGAGCAAGCAAGAGGCGGAGATCTTCAATGATCTGCCCCTCTTCGATGTGAACATCTTGCACAATTTCATTGATGAATGGTTCGACAATCAAGATCTCAGCTTTGACGATCTTCAACTCCCCATTGGCATCAGCGTCTCCTTTCAAGGCGCCATTGCTCCTGAGCTGGCTATGGCTCAGCGAATTGTTGAACTGAAGCACAAGATTGATTTTGAGAAGGAACATTTCAAGAAGCATGTGGCCAAGTTGAGTGTGGCTGATGTCCATAAATTCAAGGTGATGCTCAATGACCTCAAGGAGGTGTTTCGCAAGAAACGTGAGGAAGCCAAAGGCTCAAGAGAGTGCATGAAAACTCTTGCTGCCAAGTGTGTTCAGGCTTACAACGAAGCTGAAAAGTGCAAGGCTCTTGGGCATCCTGGTATTGACCCCAAGATGGCTGCCAAGCACAAGAAGAAGCACACTGTTGCCCAGACTGAAGCTCCACGGCGGGAAGAAACTCACATTGTCTTCCCAGCCAGCATGATAGGCTCGAAGCCTAAGGTCTCCACAGTGGCTTCAGATCAGCAGAAAACCAAGGCAGCTGAAGCCGAAGCCAGAAAGCGCAAAATCAAGCGCACCCCTGATGATGCACCACCCCCAAAGAAGAGAAAATCCAAGAAGACATTGACCCTTATAGTTGAACCCATTGCTTTCGCACACCCTGACCCTGACAATCAAGAGCGTCAGTTGATCATTCATGAGTCTGCTTTCACAGAGGCTCCTGAAGCTCAAGAAGTTCTAGTCATTGACCCCATCGCGACTGAAGACATTGGTCCTCATGACAATGTAGAAGATGATGTAGTTTTTCCTCAGATTGAGCGCCCGACGGTATCATCGCCTGTTCTCACGAACAGCGAGCTCATCAGTATTGGTCGTCCTTTGACACCAATCTCTCAAGATGCCACATGGGCTGATCGCCCCCAACCAGCAACCCCAAGTCAAGATTCACCAAGTACACCCCGTCCTCCACCAGCGCAAGCCGCCAGTCCATTGGTGAATGATGATAATTACATGGAGACCACACCCTCACCAAAGGCGTCACCCATTTTTCAACGGCTTCGCAAAGGTCTCAAGCCATCGGTCTCCATGACCACCATCACAGAAGAAGACTCAAACCAGTCCAGCTCAGTGGCACATCAAGTGTTCCCTGAAGACAATCCTTCTGTGATGGTTCCCTCGTCTGAAGCAAATGTTGCTGAAGACAATATGGCTGCATCAGCCACAGAAAGACAAGAAGAAGAGCATGTTGCTACTCCCCCTACCACCAAAGAAGTTGTTCTCGAGGAGAACGTATCTGTGCCCTACCCTCCAGCTCCTCAAGTGGAGGTTGAGAATCCTGAGGCGCCCACCAACAACACCTCTGAAGCCAATGACGTTGTCATGGCTGAAGACTATGTGGCGCCTGCAGTGAACACTGTGCTTGAAGCCACTGTTGCTCCTACAACGAATGTGCAGCCTGACGCCTCTGCTGATGCCACTACTCTTGTTCCGCCACCAAGGCCCCACACCATTGAGCATGCATTCTACCAAGGCGAGCTTGTTCCTGTCACATGGACAATTTTGGTTCCTTCGCCTGCTCTTGGATCTCAATTTGACTATCATGTGGAGGACAGGCCTTAGCTTCAGAAGCCAAAACCAAGGCTGCCAAGGTTCCCAGGAACTGCATCGGCACCAGGCTCATTCATGTCAACGGCTTCATTGCACACAACACCTTCTTCGATTCTGGCAAGAACCCATACTCCAAGCCAAGAATATCATCAGATTGGTTCTGGAGCTATCAGCAGCGCAGCTACTACTCCTGCATTCTATACAATCAGGAGCGCATATTTCCTCATATGCGTCTGGACACTAAAGCCATTGCTGGTCTGCCCTGCCTAGAAGAAGCCCTAGACTGTTTTCGTGATGCTGGCATTCTGCAGTTTTTCACCGACAAGGAACATTGGAATGAAGAGCTTCTCCTGCAATCTATGCAACCCTCCACATTCGCGGCTACAACAGGGATACAATGACATGGGTCCTTGAGTGGATGACGGGCAACATTCATCATGAAGCCAAAGCCTTTGATCTCATTGAGCTTATCAGCCTCTATACTCCAGGAGAACTGTATGAACCTGGTTGTCAGCTTCATCGTGATGCATTGGAGAGCCTCTTCCAGAAGCCAGAGCCCAACATGAGCCAGATGCTTAGCATGATGACACTACTAGGGAAAAGCCTATACACAGAATCATATCAGCAGCGCGCTTCAAAATAACTCGCTGCTGCTAACTAGCAGTAGCGCGGACAAATGAAACTCGCTGCTGAGACAAATATAGCAGTAGCGCGTCCACCCAAAGATGCGCTGCTGCTATAATTCCTACGAGGCCGCCGCGAGGCTAGTTATAACAGCAACGCGTTAAAATGACGCGCGCTACTGCTACGTAGCATAGTAGCAGCGCTTTTCTCAGATAAGCTCTACTGCTAAGTTTCCTACAAAAATTTAGTCCCACCTCGCTCCGTGAAGAGAGTTTCTACCACCTTAAATATGTTACTTCTCACACTTTGACAAGCACTTGATCTTCATTGAACCCTACGTGTAGAATTTGTGGCTGCAATATGAGTCTTCACCTGTTCCTAAACCGGTGAGGACTCATATTGTCAAATCAGATTGTACACAAAAAGATCGTTGATGATCAATGTGTATTTATGCATGCTGACACATAGCAGTAGCGCTTTACTATGAAAAACGCTGCTGCTAGATAGCTTAGCAGTAGCGTGTTTTCCTGAAGAGCGCTACTGCTAAGCCATCCATCTCCCTCATCTCCTCCCTTCGGATCCACTCACACACAGCCACTCAAAATTTGCGCCGCGCGCCCCCGTCGCCCCTCTCCTCCGTTTGCGCCGCGCGCCCCCGTCGCCCCTCCTCCGTTTGCGCCGCGCGCCGTCACCTCCTCCTCCTTGCTAGAATCGGTACCGGCCTCCTCCTTCGTCCTCCCTCTCCACTCGCCGCTGGCTGGACCCTCCTCGCTCCGCCTTCCTCCTCTGTCCTCCCTCAACTGGCCGCACCGGCCGGCCCCTCCTCGCTCCGCCTTCCTCCTCCGTCCTCCCTCAACTGGCTGCGCTGGCTGGCCCCTCCTCGCTCTGCCTTCCTCCTCCATCCTACTCTCTTCTCCCTCCTCGAGTCGCCCTCCTTCTCCCTCCTGCTCATATGCAACATTTTGATTTAGTTGATATAATTTAGTTGACTTAGTAGGCTAGTTGATTTAGTTGACTTAGAACATTTTGATTTAGTTGATTTAGTAGGCTAGTTGATTTAGTTGACTTAGAACATTTTGATTTAGTTCACTTAGTAGGCTAGTTGATTTAGTTGACTTAGAACATTTGATTTAGTTGATTTAGTAGGCTAGTTGATTTAGTTGACTTAGAACATTTTGATTTAGTTGACTTAGTAGGCTAGTTGATTTAGTTGACTTAGAACATTTTGATTTAGTTGATTTAGTAATCCTTTGCTCATATTGCTTTAGGAAGAATGGCGCCACCACCACCACCACTATGTCAACTGTGCAAGTCAAGATGCGCCAGCAGCCTTGCAACTGGCAAGCTATTCTGCATCTACTTCCAGCCGAGTTTTCGTCATGCGGCGGTAAGAAATTAGATGAAATGTAATAACTATTTTATTTTTAGTGTTGGCATTACTGCATTGTGTCATTTTGCTTATTTTACACAGATCGTCCCATGCAATGTGAGGTTGAAATTCAACAAGCTGATAGGAGACACTGTGTCATTTGAGGCTCCTGGGGGGCCGTACACTATGGAGGTCGAGAAAGGATGCAATATGTCGCAGATTGGAGGAGATGGATGGGCCCGTTTCGTCGCTCGCATGCATCTTACTGGTGGTGAGTTAATCAGCTTCAACTTCCGAGCAGAAAGACCCAAGCTAGCTGTCATTTATCTCAACCTGGTGGAAGATGATGAAGATGACGAAGATGATGAAGATGATGAAGATAATGAGGACCCACTCGATGAAGATGATGAGGACCCACTTCATGAAGCCATTGTAGCTCAAAGAACAAGGCTGAGTGAGGAGGAGGTGTCCAACCTGTGGGACATAATTCCGCCACGTGCTGACTTTGTCGGGGTGCCATTCATGACCCGCTTGACAAATACCATGGTTGATCGACATGATATGGTATGTTATACTTACAAATGCAAATTAATAGTGTGAATTACTTAGTGTACAGTCCAATGATATGGTATGTTGTGTGGAATCTAGTCGATGATATATATGTTTTAGTGTAGAGTTCGATCACATGCTTATTAATTGATATGTTTTTCTTATTCAGAAATTGGCAAAGAGCATATCTATGAGTTATGGTATTGAGCCTGATGAAGAAGGCTCAGCTGGACTACGCCTTACTGCAAGGGGCTCCATCACAACCTGTACTTACCGCGTGGACACGGACGGTCGCACACACTTAAGATCGGTTGGGTGGAAGAAATTCCTCGATGGCAAAAATCTTCGTGTTGGACAGGCCATCCTAATTACTATCAGGAACACCAACCGCCCAGGCTTGAGGATGATGATTGTCTTCGATATCATCTAGAACTACATATGTGTGTGTGGCTATATCATCTAGAACTACATATGTGTGTGTGGCTATATCATCTAGAACTACGTACATATGTGTGTGTGGCTATATCATCTAGAACTACATATGATGATCGTCGTCGATATCATCTAGAACTACATATGATGATGGCCGTTGATATGACCTTGTACTACTTGAGGATGCATGTTCGCTATGCATGAAATTGTTATCTAGTACTCCCTTCGTTCCAAATTACTCGTCGTGGTTTGAACTAAAACCACGACGAGTAATTTGGAACGAAGGGAGTACTACCGTACCTAGTATCTACTAGCAGTACCTAGTATCTAGTATCTAAAAGGAGAACTAAAAGTGAAAGGAGAACTGAAAGGGAATGGTGCGGGGGGGGGGGGGATGATGAAAGATATAGCAGTAGCGAGGGATGACGAAACCGCTACAACTAGTTAATAGTAGTGCGTTCACAGCGCGTTCCAGAAAAGCGCTGCTGATATCGTCAACAGTAGTAGCGCGGGTTGTGGCCGCGCTACTACTATGAGTTAGCTGTAGCGCCTTATTAGTAGCGCGGCCACCCGCGCTGCTGCTAGCCTGAAAACCCGCGCTGCTGCTAGCCTTTTCCCTAGTAGTGTGAAGCCACTGCCCCAGGATGCTGAGTATCCCAAGGAATTCCTTGTTAAAGACCTAGAGTATCTGCCCCGCACTATCTACCATATCATTAGGCGAACTCTATGACCCATCAAAGGGCATTCCTCCTCAGCAAAGATTGAAGATGCAATGAAGACATTGGTCTTCTACATTCTAAATGGCAAAAGCTTCAATACTCAAGATTTCTTCATTCGCCAGTTTGCTGCATCTAGGTCTGACATTTTTGGTCTAAAATTCTATGCTCCTTGGATTATGTGTCTGATCAAGCTCCACTCTGCCATTGACTATCAGCCCTCTGCTCGTAACCATCTCATATTTTTACCAGAGGTTGATATGTCCATTGAAGCCATTTATCCAGAGCCTGCCAAGGAAGCACTATATCTTCACAATATAGATCGTCAGAGCTTTTCCCAGCATGTTGAAGGTGTTCAGGTTGCTTCTCGTGTTTATCCACTGGCCGGCAACACTCGTCGTGCACACACTGAAGCCACTGAAAGCACCATTGCTCCAAGGCCTCGGAAGCGCTCTCGTGTGCTCAATGACCGAGAGCTTCTCATGGCCTTGCATCAAAAGCATGACAAGCATCACTACTGGATGAAGTGTCAAATGCAAAGCCTCTTGGTCGATGTCAATCGCATTCGCAATCTTGCCACCAAGAATGCCTTTGTCAACCATGAAACCTGTCGGAGGTCCTGGAAGAGCCTGACATTGCTAAGTGCTGAAGTTGATCTTCAAGACGATGGCTTCACTAAGAGATTCAAGTTCGACTCCACACCTCCCAGGAATGCTGTCTTACGCCAAACCCCGTCTCTTGAAGACTCAGAGTACTCCTCCTCCGCAACAACTATGAATGCCAGAGTCTTGGATGACGCAGATCATGCTACCTCACCACCTCCAACCTCAGCGCGTGTCGACACTGCACAAAGTTCTTCTGCACCACAAACCTCAATGACAACCCTGCTGCTTCACCTACTCCTCATGGGAACGAGTAGAGCCTATGTCTTCAAACCTTTTTGGTCCTTACTGACAAAAGGGGGAGAAGCATAGGTTGATAGTCTTCAAGCGGGTCCTGATGGGTGGTTGATATACTTTTTGCCTAGTGCTTACAACTCTCATTTTGCTACATTTGGTTCCTTGCAAGGTTATCAGAATCGCGATTCTTTTATGCGATTCTAGGACTTTACGATCCAAACTAACGCCTATGATTCTACGATTTTAGTTCATAGAATCTACGTTTCTACGATCCTGATAGTGAAGATTCTATGAGTTGCGATCCTACCATTGGAGCTCCGATCCGATTCAAAATTGTGATTCTGACAACCTTGGTTCCTTGAGTTGTAACACTTAAACTTGATGGTCGTCTGCTACCTTTTCTGCTATTCTGTGTGATGTGATGATAAATTCCGCATATGCGATGATAAATCCCACATGAACTCATTCCGCAGGCGTCCATTTTTCTTTATGCATGTCATTATTCTTGTGTATCTGTTCATGCATGATGTATTGTCTTCATATGGTGAAGAAGATCTCCACAAGTACAACCTGCCATGTGCATTTGCATTCCAACGCAAAACATTTGCACATCTTCAGGGGGAGCCTTTTTGCCATCTATGAAGACAATATCTTAATCCTTACAATTTCACATACTTTTATCCCCGTTGAAAACTTCAACCAGTTTGTCATCAATCACCAAAAAGGGGGAGATTGTAAGTGCATCTAGTGCCACCCCTAGTTGGTTTTGGAGTATTGACGACAAACCTGGTTGAGGGACTGATGTGTTTGTGAGAATTGCAGGATAACACAGGTAGTAGTCCCTCTTTGATTCCGTTTACCTACCGGAGATGACCCCTAAAAATGTGAGAAGAAATTGAAGACAATGGTGGTCTGAGAAGATATTCACATTGAAGACTATGACACGAGAAGACATTGAGTGAAGACTATGGAGCGTGAAGACTTAGTTGTTTCGTTGTTTCCTTTTCTTCTTTGTTGAGTCATAGGAACCACCACACTGTTAAGTGGGGTCCAAGTGAACAAAGTCAGAGTGACTGAAGTGATGCTCAAACCAAATCCTATGTCTTCGAGCGAAGACAATGAGAGCAAATCTTATCCTGTGTCTGATAAGTCAGCTTACTTGTAGCCCAAGTCAAGCTGCCGCGTGTGTTTGAAATCTGACTGTTGCGACACGTGTCAGTTCCTTAGTGACCCAGGGTCATTTCGGACAAATCCGGTCGGGTTGCTCAGTGGCTATAAATGGCCCACCCCCTACACCATAAATTGGTGGCTGCTCAGAGTTAGTACACGGCTTTTGTCATTTGAGAGCAACCCACCGCCGAAGCTTTCGGACAAAGCCCAAATCACCCAGAGCCCAAAGAGTGTTTGGCATCATTGAAGTCTCTCTGTCCGCGTGATCTGAAGACTTGTTACACTTGAGGACTGTGAATCCTCCTGCCGGTTAGGCGTCGCGTTCTGAGCATCCAAGAGCCATTGTGGATTGCCGGTGAACGAAGTCTATGAAGGTTCAGAAGTCTACCTTGAAGACTTACCAGAGTGATTGGGCGGGGACTAAGTGTCCTTAGCTCAAGGGGAATAAGGTGAAGACGCAGTCTTCCGAGTTGAATCTAAGCCTCCTTAACCAGACATATAGTTGTCACAGCAACTGGAACTGGTCGAACAAATCCCTGTCCTTCTGAAGCCACTGGTTCTATCTCTTACTTCTCTTTACTTACAGCTTGTCTTCGTGAAGTCATTGCCTGCTTGTATTATCTGTTTGACTTCACTGTGTGACTATCTGTTCTGATTGGCTTCATACTATCTTCCATCCTAATCTTTACTACCTTGCTGCTATTAGTCTTCATGCTTTCACTCCATTGAATACTTGACTATGGCTTGTCTAGTGTAGTCTACCTTCCGTTGCATTAGAATAGTGTTGTTTATATTGTCTGTCTTCGAAACTCCCATGTTTTGAAGACTTTCATAAATATCACCTATTCACCCCCCTCTAGTCGATAACTAGCCCTTTCAGCTGGGCCCGCGCGTGGGACGCGGTGCGGTGCGCGGAGTTTCGACGCGATGCGGTGACGCCTCGCCCTCCAACTGGCGCTGCATGCTCCTGCCTGGTGCGTGATCCAGAGCGAATCTTTGCGCTTGATCCGAGGCGACCTAGCGCACAGGAGTTCCAGGTGATGGCGGATCTGCTTCGTGCTCCGCGCCTGCTCCGTCTTCTTCTGGCACATGCAATATGAGCTCGTTTTCTTCAAAATTTTGATCATTTTCTGCACCAGTTTCTGCACCGATTTCTGCTGCATGATCCTGCATATAAGGAGACATGGTTCCACTAGTAGGATCATCCGTTGGGTTAGTACAATTGTTGCCCCCATGATCAATGTTTTGGAGATGTGGTGGAAGAAGAAGTAATTCTTTCTTGAGAAGTGCTCCGGCATTGGGATGAAGTGAAGCAAAAGGATAAACAAATTCATCAAACACAACATCTCGAGAGATATAAACTCTACCAGTGGAAACATCAAGGCATTTGACTCCTTTGTGGATTGGACTATATCCAAGAAACACACACTTTTTGGAACGGAATGCAAGCTTACGTGTATTGTATGGACGAAGGTTAGGCCAACAAGCACAACCGAATACACGAAGTGTTTTGTAGTCAGGAGTTGTACCAAAAATACGTGTGATGGGAGTTTCAAACTTGATGACTTTACTAGGGAGTAAATTAATGAGGTATGTGGCAGTCAAGAATGCCTCATCCCAGAACTTTAGTGGCATGGATGCATTTGCTAGTAGAGCTAACCCTACTTGAACAACATGGCGATGTTTCCTTTCGGCCGAGCCGTTCTGTTGATGTGCATGAGGGCATGATACATGATGTGATATGCCAAGCTCTTGAAAAAAGAGATTGAGTTTATTGTATTCACCTCCCCAGTCGGTTTGCATAGCAATAATCTTAGTGTTTAGTTTTCGCTCAACGAGGTTTTGAAAGTTCTTGAAAACTTGAAACACTTCGGATCGTTTCTTAAGAAGATAGATCCATGTAAATTTGCTATAGTCATCGATGAAGCTAACATAATACGAGTGTCTACCAACAGAGGTGGGAGCTGGCCCCCAGACATCAGAAAAAACAAGTTGCAAAGGTGCAGTAGAAACACTAAATGAAATATGATATGGCAACTGATGACTTTTAGCTTGTTGACATGGATCACAAATAGACTCAACACTAGACTCATGAGAGTGGGGAAGTTTATTCTTGCTAAGAACGAGCTTGACAATAGCTGATGAAGGATGCCCTTGGTCGTGTCCACGATACTTGTCTCTGATCGTCAGCTTCTCAAGCTCCCCTATGATGTGATTTGTGGCGCCCGTGTCCGCATACTAGTTGGTGTCGACACCATAGGAGTCGGTGTCCATGTTGGCCCCCTTCTCCTCATGTTCATTTTCATCATCATACCGATGCCAACAATCACGAGCACCTCCTGGATGATGCTTGTAGCAAATTTGACATTCTGGATAGTCTCGAACCTGCTAACGCTGTTGCTGTGGACGACCGCGGCCACCACTGCCGCCGCTATTTCCACCAGATGGAGTTGGGGAGGGGCGCCTGCCTCGGCCGCGCCCCCTGCTGTTGCTGCGCCGGCGGCCTCTGTTGTAGCCGCGCCCGCGCCCCCTGTAGGCTAGGTTTGCTGAGGTCTTGAATCCTGCATCTGGACCATCACCGAGCATCTCCACACGCTGATCAAACGCTGCAATCTGGGCGAACAGATCATCTACTGAAATCTGGTTTTTAACTACGCCAATGGCTGCCACAACAGGGTCATAGTCCCTGTCAAGCCCAGCGAGGACGTAATCTACCATCTCAGGGTCCGAGACGGGGCGTCCCGCTGTTGCAAGCTCATCTCCCAGGTTCTTCATCCTGGAGATGAAGGCACTACTAGACATAGAGCCTTTTTTGGTGTTGGTGATGGCGATCCGCAGATTGGTGATGCGCGATTGGGACTGCGAGGCAAACAAGGTGGTGATGGCAGTCCAGAGATCGAAGGTCGTCTCCTTGCTCGCAACTTGGGTGAGAATCTCCATTGACAGGGAGTTCAGGAGGTGACTAAGGACTTGCTGATCCTTCGATATCCACTGAGCGTACGGAGGATTGGGCTCGGTGGTGACGGTTTTGTCCGTCTGCTGCTGCTGCACTGTCTTCGGTGGCGCTACGTATGATCCGTCCAGGAGGCCGGTGACCTGCGCTCCTCGCAGGCCCGGCATGACCTGTGCCTTCCATATGATGAAATTGGTCTTGGTGAGCTTCTCTGATGGGAGAGCGCCAAGGTTGAGGGAGACGGTTGATGACGACGACATGGCGAGGGTGAGCGAGGAAGGATGGCGCGGGCGATCGAGGAAGGAGGTAGCTGGCTAGATCGATAGGAAGAGGATGGCTCTGTATACCATGTTAGATGGGAAGTGTTCCTACTCCCTCGTGAGGGAGCCGCACGTGTATATATTCATCTAGGCAGGAAACGCCCCTGCCGTGGCTTACAAGAAGTTTACCGATCTGATTCTTCAAAAGGGCAACCAATTGCATAGAGAGGTCATTGAATGCTAGAACAATGATTGATGTTGAGTTATCTAGCAGTGTTCTAAAAACCGTTGTGCTCTAATCATCCAATGTGTATAGAGTACTTTTGATGGCCACTTGGATACGATGGAGCCCAAACAACTTGACCAACACTAAATGATTTTGCAATGCCTCTAGGAGCCCACACTTATCTAGAGCACGTACCAAAGTACATAAGAGTTGAATTATTCTGCAACAAGACAAAATGGAAGACTCATAGAGCACTAACTAGAAGGGCTCTTGGACACCATTCAATGATCTATTGCTATGGTAAAAATTATATACTCCCTCCGTTCGTAAATATAAGTATTTTTAGAGATTTCAATATGAACGACATACAGGTGTATATAGACGTAGTTTAGAGTGTAGATTCACTCACTTTGCTCTGTATGTAGTCTATATTGAAATCTCTGTATATATTGATCTAGGCAGGAAACGCCCCTGACGTGGCTTACAAGAAGTTTACCGATCTCTTGGTGATTTGGTTGTTACAAAGGAGATAGGAGAAGCTACGGGAGAGGAAGAGATAGAATCAGTTTGAGATTACAAGAATATATCTCTAAATCTAACACCCATAAATCTGAGTCATATGTACGTGTGGGGCTTCAGATTGTACTTCTCCAGCAGCATTCTCAAGCTCGCCCTTTGTCAACATATGGTACACCACTTTGTGGAACTCAGCCCTAGTGTTTCTTTCACTCCGTTTCGTGTACGACGGCTCTAGTGTTTCTTTCGCTTTCTTCCGGACGTGCCATTTGCACCATCTGTGTACCGTGTTAAGTATCACCGCCTTGTTTGCCACCTTTTTTTCGAAAAGGGGGAAACCCCGGCCTCTGCATCAGCATGATGCATACGACCCTCTTATTAACAAAATAAAGTAGTATCAACATGGTTCCAAAGGTCCTCAAAATTGAAAAAAGAAGCAAAACAAGCTCACACAGAGCCCGGATAAGCTAGATATATCAAACTAGCCACATCAATATGCCACAACCGGCTGGGCAAACTAGGTAGGAATACTAAATGCCTATCCTATTACATGACCGCCATCCAAACCGGTTGAAGATATCCCGAGCTACCATCTCCCAACGGATAGACCCAGTAACCAAATGCTCCCTGGCCTCCGTCTGGGTGAGTAGCGACCACGAACAGATCAGAGCCGTAGTCCGGAATAAAACCTGCAAAAAATGTATACATGATATTCTGTTAAAGACCAAATCATTTCTGCAGTTCCATATGGTCCACAGCAAAGCACAAACCCCCACCCGAATATGTCTCCCTAAGTTGGGCTCAATCCCATTAAGCCATGTCCCAAATAAAGCATTAACAAAATTCGGTGGTTTGATGTTGAAAGCAATGTGGACTGTCTGCCATAGTACCTTTGCAAGCGGGCAATCAAAAAAGAGGTGTTTAATAGTCTCATCCCGATCACAGAAACTACACCTAGTAGGTCCTGTCCAATTGCGCTTCAGCAAGTTATCCTTAGTTGAAATTACTTGTTTATGAACAAACCACATAAACACTTTTATTTTCAAAGGAACTTTGACATCCCAAACATGTTTGGACGTAGGAATGGAGCTCGAATTAATAACATCAATATACATTGATTTAACCGTGAAGCCTCCAGACTTAGTCAACTTCCAGCGCAATTCATCAGGTTGTTGAGAAAGCTAGATATCCATCAGCCTCCTAACTAGATGGAGCCATTGTTCCCAACGATTGCCCGCTAGCACTCGTCTGAACTGAATATTAAGGGGGATAGATTGAAAAACCGAAGCAATGACCACCTCCTTTCGTTGAACAATACGATACAAGGAGAGATATTGGATGGCCAGGGGTGTGTCACCAAGCCAAGTGTCCTCCCAGAAACGTGTGCTTGTGCCGTTTCCGACAACAAACTTTGTCCTATTAACGAAAGCCTGCTTGACCTTCATGAGACCCTTCCAGAAAGGCGAGTCAGTCGGCCTTACAGAGACTTGCGACAAAGTTTTTAACTGGAGGTACTTGCCGCGAAGGATCTGTGCCCACACAGCATCCGTCTCCGACGAGAGCTTCCACAGCCACTTGCTAAGTAGGCATTTATTCTTAATTTCGAGATTCTCAATACCTAGACCCCCTTGGTCCTTCGGTCTACAAATAATGTCCCACTTAGCAAGTCTGTATTTTCTTTTAAGCTCATCACCCTGCCAGAAGAACCGCGATCTATAGAAGTCCAGTCTCTTCCTAACACCAACTGATACCTCAAAGAACGAAAGAAGAAACATCGGCAAACTTGTGAGTACCGAATTAATTAGGATTAACCGGCCTCCATATGATAAGAGCTTGCCCTTCCAGCAGCTCAGTTTCTTCTCAAATCGGTCCTCAGTTAGCAAAGAATAGCCAGTGAGCAGCATCAGCATGCTGATAATGTAGACAGCCATCTGTACCATGCATAGTTCCCAGTAAGAATTGTTTGCGGAGCAGCCCCTCCCATCATCCGAATGAATTCTGTGAAGACCCACTTGAAGCTTTCAACTTGCTCGTCTCGCATCAGCACGCCACCGAGTATAATGCTCTTAAAATGGTTGTTCACCCTGGCAAACAAGTCGAACGGCATATCATACAGGTTTGTTTGATATGTTGTATCGAATGTTATCACATCCGCAAAAAACTTGTACTGCATCCTGCTGTCTCTATTTGTCCACATTAAGTTCCTTATTCGACAATCACTGTCCGCAAGAAGGCGATAGGTGAATTGCGGGTCATTCGCTTCCAGGTCCGAAAATACCTCCATTGTCTTGCGAACATCATCATCGGCTTGGTCAACCTCCCAGGATTACAAGTTATAGAAATCGTACGCTTCGCCAAGCGAATCGAAACTTTTCCCAAGCCCTGGCTTGAGCACATTTGCACTTGGGTTATCTGCATAGTCCCTTATGGACTTCACTAGAGCGCTGACCCTTGAAGAGCACGGCGTCCCGTCCGGCGGCGCTGACCCAATTCGCAACCTGCAGAACACTCCCGTCAGGACTTACTGCTGTCAGAGTGGCCATCAACTTCAGACAAACTGCATGAGTAAAACGCTGTCAGTTAAGTGCCTCTTGCTCCCTGTCAGTCAGAGCGACCTTGCTTGGAGCTGCGGGATTCACTTTCCTTGTGGATTCCACCGACTGCGCTGGCGATCAACTTCCTCGACGCCGCCCCCATGCCGGCACGGCCGCCGTCGTTGCGAGAACCAAAACTTCGCCCAGAAGCTGCTCCATTTCCACCCAGGCCGTCAGGCCAGTGCCAACGGATCTGGATGTTCTGAGCTGGCTGGAACTCCTCCCGCAACGGGTACTTCGCCGAGAAGCGAAAATATTACGAGAAATTCCAATCCAGCGCCTTCCATTCGCGGCGAGCTTCACTGGTTCGCCGGCGGCGAGTTCTCTACAGTCTTTTTTTTTTAGAATCCGATATCTCTACAGTCGTGCTCTGCTTTTCGCCGCTGTTGGGCACTCCCCGCACTTGCGGCTCACTAGCGCAGCTGTGGGCCAGCGGACGAACACGACGGCCCAGAGTCTGGGAATAAGCAAACGCAGCGACCGGAACGTTTAGTACCACATCGCTCAGCTAGCAACATTGTACGCGGCTTAAGTAGCCCACTGCTGACATTTTCATCGCCGAGGACACAGAGTTGATTCATCATCAGCTATGCCGAGGCAAAAGCAGTCGCTACGCACTTCTGGCCGGGCCTGTCCTGGCGGCCTGTGACCCTAGGTCTTCTCCCTTGGGGGAGGTGCGGGGGGTTAGAAGTGCGGTGCGATGTTAGTCTTTTTAATTTTTCCAACATTTTTTACTTTACTTTTTCTCTTCTTTTTTTTACTTTGATTTGCCCAATATTTTTCCCTATTCATTTTACTATTTTGCAGGTTGTGCAACAGGTGAACATGTAAAGCGTAAAAATAAAACATAAGGTTTTTCCACTTTTCCTAATATTCTTATTTTCCTTTATTATACTTCTTCATTTTCCTAATATTTTTTCTTTTCTCGTTTACTATTTAGCAGGTTGTGTAACAGGTGAACATGTAAAGTCTAAAATAAAAACTAAGTTCTCCTTCCTTTTCCTAATATTTTTATTTTATTTTATTATTCTTTTCAATTTTTTTAAAAGTATTTCTTTTTTACTTTCCTAATATTTTTAATTTTCATTTACCTGTCTTTTTTATTATTTAAATACTCCCAGTATTTTTATTTTTTAGTTTACTATTTTGCAGGTTGTGCTACAGGTGAACATGTAAAGTCTAAAACTAAAAACTAAAAAAAACTATGGTTTTGTCCTTTTCCTAATATTTTAATTTTATTTTATTACTCATTTTTTATTTTTAGTGTCCTAATCTTTTTCTTTTCTTTTCTACTAAGGCTCATATACTAATATTTTGCAGGTTTTGCTACAGGTGCACATGTAAAGTATGAAATATAAAATAAAAACTAGAAAATATAACTAAGTTTTTTTCTCTTCCTAATATTTTCCCTTTTCTTTTATTAGTATTTTTTTATTTTTATTTTCCTAAGATTTTCATTTTTACTATTATAAGGCTCATATACTAATATTTTGCAGGTTGTGCAACAGGTGTAAAATATAAAATAAAAACTAAAATTAAACTAATTTTTTTCTTTTCCTAATATTTTACCTAAAATTACTACTATGAAACTAAAATGGGTTAGCTCATGCCCCCTTACATATCCATTTAGAAAGAAGACACATGTGCTTAAATTAGAAAAGTGATTAGTTCATGCCCCTGTATGTATCCATTTATAAAGAAGACACCCATTCTTAAATTAGAAAAGTGATTAGCTCATGCCCCTTTACATATCCATTTAGAAAGAAGACACATCAATTCTCGCCGGTTCCGATCAAGGCGTCTCGCCGGTGCTTGTCCAACTACATCAATTCAATTCTCTACTCGCCATTAAGCAATACCCGGATGCCAATCCTATGAAAGGTAAACAGGTGATCGTTGCTGTAGATTATGTGCCTCAGACCAAACATGAACTAACACCGGAGCCGCGATGGGATGTCCGTGATGCTGCTCGCGCTAAGTTGAATGTGGATGGTGCCTTTGTCAAGGAGGATGGCTCGGCTGGTGCGGGGATGATTCTTCGCGACCATGAAGGTGCGGTTATTTTTGCTGCGACACGTTTGCTCTTTAATTGTGCTGATGCTTTGGAAGCTGAGATGGCTGCTGTGGATGAAGGACTCCGGCTGGCTCTTCACTGGTCGAACTTTCCGCTGATGGTGGAAACTGACTGTGCCGATCTGCTGCAGCTGATTCAGCCGAGGGATGTTCATAGATCACGGTACGCGTACCGAGTTAGTGAGATCAGAATGATTCTCGCTCATGAGAGAAACATTAGTCTAGCTAAGATTAGTCGGCATGCTAATGCTGCTAGTCACACCCTTGTATGGGACGGGTGCAACAACGAATAGCTTGTTGGCTTCGAAACTTCCCTGATGAGATAGCTAGCATAGTCAAGTCTGAATGTAAGCATCTCTCTTGATTAATGAAAGTTCCTTCTCCCAGAAAAAGAAGAAGAATGAAGACACCCATTCCTAAATTAGAAAAGTGATTAGCTCATGCCCCTTTTCGTATCCATTTAGGACATAGTAAAAATGCACCTAATCCCTATCCTCTCATGGGTTTAGCGTTTCTGGCCATCCATTTTCAGCCCTCGGTGTTTTTGGCCGTTGGATCTCGTCTCTATAGCTATATGTATGGCCCAGCTGTCCTATGGGCTGCTGCTCTAGAGGCCGAAACCAAGCAATGCGGTAAACTGGCCTGTTCAGCCAGCCCAACACCATTCCTCCCCGCGAGCCTACGCCAGCCCACTCGGCCTCTAACTCTCGAAGAAACAAGCAAACAGGTTGATAGACATGTCGTGTGCCGCCACCTCCGCCAGCTCTTCCTCTCGCAATTCCATATGATGTTGTGCGCCTAGACGTCGGCGTCCTCTTTCCCCAGTATTTCCCCTCAAGTTTTAGCAGGGATGTGCTCAACCTCATGGCGGCGATGAGATCCACTCTCAGACCAGCGTAGCAGCGAGAAAATTTTATGCATAAGGGATGATTTCCAATTCATGCCAGCGAGGGGTGCCAGCATCAGGATCAGCAGCAGCGACCTACGTTTGCCCCTACAAGAACAAATCGACAATGGCAAAGAAGACGTACTTCCCCATGGTACAAATCTCCTTCATTCCTTTTCTTGGAAGTCGCTGTCGTCGGTGCCCTTGTGCTCAAAATGCATATCCATGTTGATCCATCCTTCGGCTGTAATCCAGGTGTCTTTGTGTTTTAACTCGATTAAGACCATTTGATGCAGCGCATTGATCTTTCATATCCATTTTTATGGTAGAGATTCATGAAATTTGTTGTGCTTATGCTTCCTATGCTGAAAAGTTGGAACAATATTAGTTAGCTTCATGTTACATTGTTGTGTATTTAAGGAAAAAATTATTGTAACTTTATAGATCATGGTTGAAAGAAAGCAAATGATCCTGCATCCCACCAGTCTCACACTGGTATGCCGGATCACATTCTAATATTTTTCCTTTTACTGCTCCAAGGCTCACATTCTAATATTTTGCAATAAACTAAGCAGTCGCTACGTACTTCTCTCCCTATATTTGTTGGTGCTTATCACACCGTACACCCATTAGCAAAGGCAGGCTTACTATAAGTGACACACCCTTTAAAAACTAGATGTTCCGTGGCATTATTTGCGTAAATTCTAAATATACTAAACCTGGCTAGGTTTAGTTTACCACGTTTTTTTTTTAGTTTTTCCTATCATAGAAAAGTGTCCAATGGATGGCTGCCGCGTGTAATAGTGGGGGACACAGCCGTGTACGTTCTTGGTTGCGCGGAGCGACAGACAATGGGAATTCTAAAAATATGCGCCGGCCGTTGCCAATTGGCTGCATGTCCTGCGATGTTCCAGTTCGGGATTGGTTGTGTATCTCGCGTTTGCGGAGATCAAATTGGATACGGCGTGCCTTGCATGTGCCTGCATGCGCTCTTATCTTATTTTTTCTTATTTTTCCCCTCATGCCACGTGCGCCAGGCTGCAGCTTCTCGATTTCTCGTGCTGGCGGTTGCCGCTTCGGTATAGCTGGGCCTTTTCCTGCCGCCTTTGCTGTCCGTTTTCAATTGGGGCTCTTCTTTACTGCTGCCTCCTATAAATAGTGGCGGCCTTGTGCGTCCGATCCTCATTCTTTTCGCTTCCGCCTGCTCTCTTTCCCCTCTAATCAGTAGTATCGTCTCTTGGTCCGGCGATGGTTGCTCCTGCTGCTGCTCGGTCCGGCCGTCGCCGTCGGGGCCGCCTTCTTGGGATCCGGGCGGCCGTTATTGCTCACGTGCGCCGCGCTGGCGGCCGTCATTCTTCTCCGGATTTTTCCTCGGTGACGGCTGATACGTGTCCGTCGTATCTACTTTTCCAAACACTTTTGCCCTTGTTTTGGACTCTAACTTGTATGATTTGAATGGAACTAACGCGGACTGACATTGTTTTCAGCAGAATTGCCATGATGTTGTTTTATGTGCAGAAAACAAAAGTTCTCGGAATGATCTGAAACTCCACGGAATATCTTAGAATAAATAATAAAAAATCCTCGCCAAAGATGAAGGCCAGGGGGGCCACACCCTGTCCACGAGGGTGGGGGCGCGCCCCTCTCCCCTGGGCGCGCCCCCCTACCTCGTGGGCCCCCTGGTGGCCCTCCGACGCCAACTCCAACTCCATATATTGGCTTTCGGGGAGAAAAAAATAAGAGAGAAAGTTTCATCGCGTTTTACGATACGGAGCCGCCGCCAAGCCCTAATCTCTCTCGGGAGGGCTGATCTGGAGTCCGTTCGGTGCTCCGGAGAGGGGGATTCGTCGCCGTTGTCATCATCAACTATCCTCCATCACCAATTTCATGATGCTCACCACCGTTCGTGAGTAATTGCATCGTAGGCTTGCTGGACGGTGATGGGTTGGATGAGATTTATCATGTAATCGAGTTAGTTTTGTTAGGGTTTGATCCCTAGTATCCATTATGTTCTGAGATTGATGTTGCTATGACTTTGCTATGCTTAATGCTTGTCACTAGGGTCCGAGTGCCATGATTTCAGATCTGAACCTATTATGTTTTCATGAATATATGTGTGTTCTAGATCCTATCTTGCAACTCTATAGTCACCTACTATGTGTTATAATCCGGCAACCCCGAAGTGACAATAATCGGGACCACTCCCGGTGATGACCATAGTTTGAGGAGTTCATGTATTCACTATGTGCTAATGCTTTGTTCCGGTTCTCTATTAAAAGGAGGCATTAATATCCCTTAGTTTCCAATAGGACCCCGCTGCCACGGGAGGGTAGGACAAAAGATGTCATGCAAGCTCTTTTCCATAAGCATGTATGACTATGTACGGAATAAATGCCTACATTACATTGATGAACTGGAGCTAGTTCTGTGTCACCCTATGTTATGACTGTTACATGACGAACCGCATCCGACATAATTATCCATCGCTAACCCGGTGCCTACGAGTTTTCCATATACTGGTTTACGCTTATTTACTTTTCCGTTGCTACTGTTATCATCACTACAAAAATACCAAAAACATTACTTTTGCTATCTTTACTTTGTTACCGTTACCACCACTATCATATTACTTTGCTACTAAACACTTTGCTGCAGATATTAAGTTTCCAGGTGTGGTTGAATTGACAACTCAGCTGCTAATACTTGAGAATATTCTTTGGCTCCCCTTGTGTCGAATCAACCAATTTTGGTTGAATACTCTACCCTCAAAAACTGTTGCGATCCCCTATACTTGTGGGTTATCTAGACCTTTTTCTGGCGCCGTTGCCGGGGAGCATAGCTCTATTCTCTAAGTCACTTGGGATTTATATCTGCTGGACACTATGAAGAATTTGAAAGATGATCGAACTACTATTTTGCCCTCAACTACGAGGGGAGGTAAGGAACTGCCATCTAGCTCTGCACTTGATTCACCTTCTGTTATGAGTAAGTTTGCGACACCTAAACCTACTACTGCTATTGATTCTGATATGTCGCATATTATTGATGATGCCACTTCTGCTATGCATGATAGTTATGATGAAACTACTTCTATGCTTGATACTACTGTGCCACTCGGTGAATTTCTTGATGAGCAAATTGCTAGGTCTAGAGAAAGAGAAATTATTGAACCTGAACACGATGATGTGAGTGATGATGAACCTATGCCTTCTATTCCTGAGGGTTATCTTTTTAATGTTGAATCTATTGAAGCTGTTCTTGCTTGCCAGGATAGTCTTGAACGTAAGAGGTTGCTAATTAAGTGGAGTAAAGAATCTTTTAGAGGTAGGATGAGACCCGACCCTGATTTTGCTACTTCACATATCTGTGTTCCTGATCAGGATTATTATGATATTTCTGTCGATCCAGATATAATTATTTTGGTTGAATCTGATACTTTTTATGGCTATGAATCTGAAACTGTTATGGCACATCTTCGTAAGTTAGCTGATATAACTGCCGTGTTTACTAATAATCTTAGATCGCGCCACCTTTATTTACTCAAAATATTTCCGTTCTCATTAAAGGGTGATGCTAAGAAATTGTTTAATTCTCTTGATCCTGGTTGTGTGCAAAGTCCCTAGGATATGATTTATTACTTCTCTGCTAAATATTTCCCTGCTCATAAGAAACAAGCTGCTTTGAGGGAAATATACAATTTTGTGCAAATTGAAGAAGAGAGTCTCCCACAAGCTTGGTGGAGGCTTCTCAAGTTACTTAATGCTTTGCCTGATCATCCTCTTAAGAAACCTGAAATATTTGATATCTTTTATAATGGACTAACCGATGCTTCCAGAGATTACCTGGATAGTTGTGCTGGTTCTCTTTTTAGGGAAAGAACACCGGATGACGCTGAAATTCTATTGAATAATATGTTGGAAAATGAAAATAATTGGGCACCTACCGAGCCATCTCTTGAGCCAATTATTGATCCTATTCCTAAACCCACTCCGAAGAAGAGAGGTGTTCTATTTCTTAGTCCCGAAGATATGCAAGAGGCAAAGAAATCTATGAAAGAAAAAGGTATTAAAGCTGAAGACGTTAAGAATTTACCTCCTATTGAAGAAATACATGGTCTTAATTTACCGCCTGTTGAAGAAGTATATGATCTCAATTACTTATTTACTGAAGAACCTCCCGATATCCCGACACAGGTAGTAAAGGTAAATTCTCTCTATAGGTATGATAAAGCTGAAGTGCCTCCTACTAAAATTGCTAGTCAGTGCTTGGATGAGTTTGATGACTTTATGTTTAAGCAAGATGACTTTAATGCTTATTTTGGTAGACAACTAAAACAGAATACCTTTATGATTAAACGATTGAGTGATTATATGGCTGATATTAGAGGTGAACTTAAACTTGTTAGCAGACATGCTTCTATGGTTACCACTCAAGTAGAGCAAGTACTTAAAGCTTAGAAAGAAGTGCTTGATGAAATGAATAGTAAGAAAAATGATTATGTTGTTTGAGTGGCTACTAGAACTGGTAGAATGACTCAGGAACCTTTGTATCCTGAAGGCCACCCTAAGAGAATCGAGCAAGATTCTCAGAGAAACAATATTGATGTACCTAGTTCTTCTAAGAGGAAGAAAAAGAAAAATGATAGGACTGTGCAAGCTTCTAGTGAACCTATTGCTGAACCACCTGATAATCCAAATGATATCTCTGTTTCTGATGCTGAAACACAATCAGGTGATGAACATGAACCTAGTGATAATGTTAATGATAATGTTCATGTTGATGCTCAACCTAGTAATGATAATGATGTAGTAGTTGAACTTGCTGTTGATCTTGATAACCCACAATCAAAGAATCAACGTTATGATAAAAGAGACTTTGTTGCTAGGAAAAATGGTAAAGAAAGAGAACCATGGGTTCAGAAACCCATGCCTTTTCCTCCGAAACCATCCAAGAAAAAGGATGATGAGGATTTTGAGCGCTTTGCTGAAATGATTAGTCCCATCTTTTTGCATATGCGATGAACTGATGTGCTCAAAACAAATCCTTATGCTAAGTATATGAAGGATATCATTACTAATAAAATAAAGATACCGGAAGCTGAAATTTCCACCATGCTTGCTAATTACACTTTTAAGGGTGGAACACCAAAGAAACTTGGAGATCCAGGAGTACCTACTATACCATGCTGCATTAAGAGAAATTATGTTAAAACTGCTTTATGTGATCTTGGAGCCGGTGTCAGTGTTATGCCTCTCTCTTTATATCATAGACTTGACTTGAATAAGTTAACACCTACTGAAATATCTTTGCAAATGACTGATAAATCAACTGCTATACCTGTCGGTATTTGTGAGGATGTGCCTGTTGTGGTTGCAAACGTTACTATTTTAACGGACTTTGTTATTCTTGATATTCCCGAGGATGATAGTATGTCTATTATTCTTGGAAGACCTTTCCTTAATACTGCAGGGGCTGTTATTGATTGCAACAAAGGCAATGTCACTTTTCATGTTAATGGTAATGAGCATACGGTACACTTTCCGAGGAAACAACCTCAAGTTTATAGTATCAACTCTATTGGAAAAGTTCCATCGATTATATTTGGAGGTTTTGAATTTCCTCTCCCTACTGTCAAGAAAAAGTATGATATTCTTATTGTTGGGGATTTTCATATCCCCGTTGAGGTAACTTAGTGTTATTCGAAATTTCTCCGGTTCCAGGATTATTCGGAATGAGTTTGTTAACAAGACTTGATCAACCTTGTTAGCGGGTTCATTTTGATGATCACGAGATGGATGAAACTAGAAGCACAACTTTCTGCACCCTCTTTATATTTGCTGTTATTTAGTAGAAATAAAGTAAAATAATATTTTTCTGTCTGTTTCCTGACTTATCCGTGCAATATAAAAATATCCCGAAAATAAAAGTCCTCAGAATGCCATGCCAATTTAATATGATTTTTTCGGGAATATTTGAGGATTTACTGTGCAAAAATCACCGCGGGGGGAGCTGCCACCTGGCCATGAGGGTGGAGGGCGCGCCCCACCCCCCTGGGCGCGCCCCCTGCCTCGTGGGCCCACGGTGGCCCTCCTCCACTTATTCCTGCACCCATCTTCTTCCTCTGCCTCACACAAACATGAAAAACCAACTCAAGCACGAGTTCTAGCCCCAGTTGCTGTGATTTTCGATCTCCTTGCTCAAAGCACCTCTCGCAAAACTGCTTGGGGAGATTGTTCCTTGGTATGTGACTCCTCCATTGGTCCAATTAGTTTTTGTTCTAGTGCTTTATTCATTGCAAATTTGTGCTGCATAGCTGACCATGTTCTTGAGCTTGCATGTCAAATTTATATGGTTCCAAGTAGTTCTAATGCTTTATATAGGCTCTAGGCACTTGTGGGAGTTGTTACTATCAATTTTATTGAAGTTGGCACTTTTATTTGAAGCTACTAAAAATTTCAGAAATTTTTCAGAGGAAACAATATGCTTAGGAGGATGTTCCAAGGTGGTCCTTCAAGGAAGCAAGGTCCCAGGCGTGCAATACGTGATGCTGACGAGGAACCACCAAGAGACGCTCCTGTGAGGCCTTGTGAATGGCCGTCGGAAAATTTTATGAATCAAGTGGGAATCAAAGAAGAATTTAGCACATATTTGAGTAACGCCGGTCTTGAGTTCCAAGGTGGTCCTTCAAGGAAGCAAGGTCCCAGGCGTGCAATACGTGATGCTGACGAGGAACCACCAAGAGACGCTCCTGTGAGGCCTTGTGAATGGCCGTCGGAAAATTTTATGAATCAATTGGGAATCAAAGAAGAATTTAGCACATATTTGAGTAACGCCAGTCTTGAGGACTTTGAAGCTGACAAATGCCCCCAGTATCATGATCTCACAAGTTCATTTGTGAGGAGGTTTGAGTTTTCATCTTCGCGCAATTCTCCTTCGGTCATGTTTGACCTTTATGACAAATATTATACCATGGACTTAGAGGATTTTACTTCTTCTTGCAAACTTCCATCTTGGGGTAATGTCAGGGATTCCCCTAAATCCGAATATAGAGACTTTCTTGCTAGAATAACTATAGGGGAATCTAGAGATATAACACAAGCTACTATAGGGAGCGTACACTTTCCTGCTATACATTATTTTGCTCTCTTCATAGGTAGATGCATAAATGCTAAGGATGAAGCATGTCACATGTGTGTCCATGACCTGAGTATTCTCAGGAGTGCTGTGTTAGGAGACCAATCTTATCATTTGGGAGCCATTGTAGCTCGTAGGCTGCATCAGAATAGGCATAACGGAGATTTCTTTGGAGGAATTTATGCAACCCGCTTAGCTAATTTTCTTGATGTAGACATTCGTGAGGGTGATATGGAGTTACCCTCTTCTTATTTAGATCTTGATTCTATGTTTTCCCACCAGTTCATTGAGAGGACTGGACCACCTTACCAGTATCGACTAATCTTTAACAAACAGCATGTGGTCCGTGTTGCTCTTCCTGCTCCTACCTTCTTTGATTTTCAGGCGAGAGGAAGATATATTATTACCAGAGAGGAGGCAGATGAGTACGAAAGGAGAGTGGAGGCTTCTCGACTGCACGCTACAGCTCAGGCGGCGATAGCCGCTGCGTCACACTACGACCCAAGCTTCACCTACGATATCCGCCAGGCCATCCCTGGCAATAGACCAACTTAGGCCAAAAGCCTAAGCTTGGGGGAGTATGTATTTCCCACCGACATTACATTCATGTTCACACACACTCATTGCTAGATGTCGGTGCTCATACTTTTTCACTGTAATATCCATGCTAGTTTAAATTTCTTTTTCCTGCTTTCTTCTTGTGTGTTTAATAAACCTTAGAAAAAACCAAAAAAATAGTAGTAGTTTATTCTTCCTGCTGTAGTAGTAATAATTAAAAAGAAAAACCCAAAAATATTTCCTATTCTTCTTTTTGCTTGTTGGGAGCTTTCCCGTGTAAATAGTTTTTATTTCCTTTCCTTTCTTTGGGGATCGAGAAGACCATATTGAAAATGCTTAGTGGCTCTTATATGCATGATTGATTATTTAAGCCCATATTACTTGTCTTCTCTCTTGAGTTGAATGCTTCCAGATTCCAGCTTAGTCCAATGCACATGCACTCCACACCGTTCGGTCATGCAAGTGAAAGGCAATAATGATGATATATGATGGACTTATTGGGAAGAGAAAAGATGGTATGAACTCGACCTCTCTTGTTTTTGTAAATATGATGATTCATTGTTCCTGATTCAGCTATTATGAAGTAAACATATTTGCAATGACATTTAGAGATTATAGTTGCTTGTGCCATGCTTGATTAGCTATGAGTTATAGTGGTTTACCTTGCGTGCCAACATGCTATTAGAATGATTATGATGTGGTATGATGGGGTGGTATCCTCCTTTAAATGCATTGAGTGACTCGACTTGGCACATGTTCACGCATGTAGTTGAATCAAATCAACATAGCCTTCATGATATTTATGTTCATGGTGGATTATATCCTACTCATGCTTATATTCGGTGTAAATTAATTTTAATGCATGTTTACGACTGTTGTCGCTCTCTCAGTTGGTCACTTCCCAGTCTTTTGCTAGCCTTCACCTGTACTAAGCGGGAATACTGCTTGTGCATCCAAACTCCTTAAACCCCAAAGCTATTCCATATGAGTCCACTATACCTACCTATATGCAGTATTTACCTGCCGTTCCAAGTAAATTTGTATGTGCCAAACTCTAAACCTTCAAATAAACATTCTGTTTTGCATGCTCGAATAGCTCATATGTCAACTAGAGCTGCCCTTATCTTCCGTGTTAGGCGGGTTATTCTCAAGAGGAGTGGACTCCGCTCCTCATTCACGAGAAAATGGCTGGTATCCGGGATGCCCAGTCCCATGCTTCGTGCAAACTAAATCAAAATAACTGCAAACAAAACTCCCCTTGGGACCCGTTGAATGTTGGAGGCACTCGTTGTTTCGAGCAAGCCATGGATTGATGCTTGTGGAGGAAGGGGAGTATAAACCTTTACCATTCTGTTTGGGAACTGCCTATAATGCATGTAGTATGGAAGATACATCCATCTCATAGTTGTTGCGTTGACAGCAAAAGTATGCCGCTCAAAATGTTATTCAATCTCTATTTTAAAATCCAGCTCTGGCACCTCTACAAATCCCTGCTTCCCTCTGCGAAGGGCCTATCTATTTACTTTTATGTTGAGTCATCATCCTTCTTATTAAAAAGCACCCACTGGAGAGCACACAATCGTTGCATTCATTATTATTGGTTTATATTGGGTATGACTTGACTGGATCTCTTTTACCATGAACTACAATGTTTAGCCAGTCCTTGATCTTTAAAGGTGCTCTGCATTTATGTTTTGCGGTCTCAGAAAGGGCTAGCGAGATACCATTTTGTTATATCATGTTATGATTATTTTGAGAAAGTGTTGTCATCCGAGTTTTATTATTATGGCTCGCTAGCTGATTATGCTATTGATATGAGTAATTGTGAGACCTTCGTGTTATTGTGAGTATGGTTAGTTCATAATAATTGCTGAAACTTGAATGCTGGGTTTTCATGTTTACAACGACAAGAGCAAACAGAGTTTGTAAAAGTTTTTCTTTTTCTCTTTCAGTTTGTCAACTGAATTGCTTGATGACAAGCAAGGGTTTAAGCTTGGGGGAGTTGATACGTCTCCGTCGTATCTACTTTTCCAAACACTTTTGCCCTTGTTTTGGACTCTAACTTGTATGTTCTGAATGGAACTAACCCGGACTAACGCTGTTTTCAGCAGAATTGCCATGGTGTTGTTTTATGTGCAGAAAACAAAAGTTCTCGGAATGACCTGAAACTCCACGGAATATCTTAGAATAAATAATATAAAATCCTCGCCAAAGATGAAGGCCAGGGGGGCACATCTTGTCCACGAGGGTGGGGGGCGCGCCCCTCCCCCTTAGGCGCGCCCCCCTACCTCGTGGGCCCCCTGGTGGCCCTCCGACGCCAACTCCAACTCCATATATTGGCTTTCGGGGAGAAAAAAATAAGAGAGGAAGTTTCATCGCGTTTTATGATACGGAGCCGCCGCCAAGCCCTAATCTATCTCGGGAGGGCTGATCTGGAGTCAGTTCGGGGCTCCGGAGAGGGGGATTCGTCGCCGTCGTCATCATCAACCATCCTCCATCACCAATTTCATGATGCTCACCGCCGTTCGTGAGTAATTACATCATAGGTTTGCTTGACGGTGATGGGTTGGATGAGATTTATCATGTAATCGAGTTAGTTTTGTTAGGGTTTGATCCCTAGTATCCATTATGTTCTGAGATTGATGTTGCTTTGACTTTGCTATGCTTAATGCTTGTCACTAGGGCCCGAGTGCCATGATTTCAGATCTGAACCTATTATGTTTTCATGAATTTATGTGTGTTCTAGATCCTATCTTGCAAGTCTATAGTCACCTACTATGTGTTATGATTCGGCATTAATATCCCTTAGTTTCCAATAGGACCCCGCTGCCACGGGAGGGTAGGACAAAAGATGTCATGCAAGTTCTTTTCCATAAGCACGTATGACTATATACGGAATACATGCCTACATTACATTGATGAACTGGAGCTAGTTCCGTGTCACCCTATGTTATGACTGTTACATGACGAACCGCATCCGAGATAATTATCCATCGCTAATCCGGTGCCTACGAGTTTTCCATATACTGGTTTACGCTTATTTACTTTTCCGTTGCTACTGTTATCATCACTACAAAAATACAAAAAACATTACTTTTGCTGTCTTTACTTTGTTACCGTTACCACCACTATCATATTACTTTGCTACTAAACACTTTGCTGCAGATATTAAGTTTCCAGGTGTGGTTGAATTGACAAGTCAGCTGCTAATACTTGAGAATATTCTTTGGCTCCCCTCGTGTCGAATCAACAAATTTGGGTTGAATACTCTACCCTCGAAAACTGTTGCGATCCCCTATACTTGTGGGTTATCAACGGCAGTCGCTGGTGCGCATGGCCGACCGGTTGTAGTTGATTCAGGAGGCCATCTTTGGTCCGCTCCTCGCCGGCCGTTTCGTTCTTCCCGGATTGGTGAGCTCCTTTGCTTTCTTGTGGTTGCAGTTCTCTCGCCACTGATCTTGTGTTCCTTCGTTTAGGTTGTCGTCTTCTTGATTGGTTGCTTGATGTTGTAGGTGTCCAGCGATTGGACTCGCGGCAAGATGGTAATGTGGACGTTGATAGTCGCCGTCGGGAGATTTTATTAGGGAAGCGGCCTATATATTGTACCATTGGTGAGTGCGTTCAATTCTTGCTGCGTGCATGGAAGTGCCTGTGTGTGCCTCTGGTTGCTTTCCTGCGTTTCTTCTTGTTGGTTTGATTGCTATGGGTACTGATTCGTTGCTTCTTTTTCTGTAGGTACCGCTATTAGTGTGGGCTCTTCTTCAGCGGTTGCCGGGTCTGCACGCTATTTCCCCGATGCACCAGTACCTGCGGCGGTAGCCGCTTCGACGGAGAGCGAGTGTTGTTGTTACTTTGCATGGAGCTCGCGGCGAGGCTGTCGCGTGAGGCGCCGGCGCCAGCGCTCGACATGCATCCGGAGGCCGAGCGGCAGCGCGACGAGCTGAACCGTCGTTTCCTGCAACCATCACACCGCCGCGCCCACTATGTCCCACAAGGATAAGGCCCCCCTTCTCGCCGACGCTGCCGCCTACGTCGCCACGAGCTGCACAGCCGCATGGAGCATCTTGAGGAGGAGAGCATGGAGCCGGCCGCCGCAAGGTGGGAGGCGAGCACGCCCCCGTGCATCGGCATCGCCTACATCGCTGCGAGCTGCACGGCCGCGTGGAGCAGCTCGAGGAGGAGAGCAAGCAGCCGCCCGCGGCGAGGTGGGAGACGAGCGCGCCCCCATGCGTCAGCGTCGCCTCTTTCCAGCACCACCACGCATGCGATGAGACCGTGGAGGTTTGAATTGCGAGGTGGGAGGCAGCAGCGAGGCGCGTGACGACGGCCGCGCGGTCCGCGGTGGTGCGGCTGAGTGGTGTGCTCTGTGTTAGTAAAAAACTTTAGGTTTATTGCAATCAGATCATTTGCCTAGCATTAGATCACCTAAGATATGATTAATAGAGGTTCGTGAGATCTTACATGCTTGCTCGATGCAGGCACAGTGGAGCCCATGATCTCCAGTGGCGAGGATGAGCAGCACCAGTGGCGACAAGGTGATGTAGTCGTGGAGGCAGCAACTCATCCAGGAGCTTCGCGGTGGCAGCAGGAAACCGCCGGCATAGGCTTGCAGCGGCTGCCGATGGAAATGGCCTTCCCATTGCTTCAACACACCCCTAGATCGGTAGGTTTGAGGGAATCAAGGGACTAGATATCATGTACGTGAAGTCAGATGCCATAAGTATCCAGGCCCCACCCTTTATATGTGTGCTGGCAATAGGGGACCAAAACCATCTGTTGGTTGGAGGTGCCCACGATCATGGCGATTCTGTTGGGGTCAATAGCCACGTACGTTGGTTTGTGGCCCATACCCTTAACGATACTTTTTACCCGGTCAGAGCCGAGATCAACCAACATTCCCCCCCTTGATCGTTAGGCTCAACTTCATTGACCCATTTTCCATAGGAATAATATATAAAAGTAAGGTGTTACAACAGCGAATGTAATGCCATTAAACCTCAATACTTATAATACACCAGCCTACTTCAAAATGAAAAACATATTACTTTATGGGAGTGGTTTGTTTAGAAGTTCCTTACTTCCAGGATCAAAAAGCTTTCCAACAACCCATGCTAGCAACATAATCATACAATTGGGTGGTAAGCCTTCGATAAACGGATCCGTAAAACATTCAGACGTACTCATACGCTCAACTTCAATAGCTTGATCCTGGATTCTATCTTTCACAACAAAAAACATATTGTCAATGGTTTTGGCAACGCCATTTGACTTGTTGTTACTCGCATAGAAAATTGCACATTCATATTGCAGTAGGTGGTTTAGAAATGTTGTCTACCACCATAATTTCGGGAATAAAACTTACTTGACATACAACCTGCTCAGTAGCCTCTTAACATGCCACATAATAAACTGCATCATTACTGATGCCATCATTGTCATTATGGACCTTTTCCATGATATAGCTCCATATGCAAGGGTGGGGATGTAACATAATGTGGAAACTCAATATCCACACACCTCGCAAAATACAATGTCTGAATAGCCTACGATATTGAGGTTACTAAGACCTCTGATTATTGAGCATGTAAATTGCTACGTCTTGAGCTTGTGTTTGTTTTCCTCGAAGAGGAGAGGGTGATGCAGCAATAGTAGCGTAAGTATTTCCCTCAGTTTTTGAGAACCAAGGTATCAATCCGGTAGGAGGCTCCTCAAAAGTCCCACGCACCTACACAAACAAACTGAGAACTCGCAACCAACGAAATAAAGGGGTTGTCAATCCCTTCACGGCCACTTGCGAAAGTGAGATCAAATAAAGATAGTATAAGATAAATATATTTTTGGTATTTTATAATATAGATGCAAAAAGTAAAGATGCAAATAAAAGTAGATTGGAAGCAAATATGATAAGAGATAGACCCAGGGGCCATAGGTTTCACTAGTGGCTTCTCTCAAGATAGCATAAGTATTATGGTGGGTGAACAAATTACTGTCGAGCAATTGATAGAAAAGCGAATAATTATGAGATTATCTAGGCATGATCATGTATATAGTCATCATGTCCGTAACAAGTAGACCGACTCCTGCCTGCATCTACTACTATTACTCCACACATCGACCGACTCCTGCCTGCATCTAGAGTATTAAGTTCATAAGAACAGAGTAACGCATTAAGCAAGATGACATGATGTAGAGGGATAAACTCAAGCAATATGATATAAACCCCATCTTGTTATCCTCGATGGAAACAATACAATACGCGCCTTGCAACCCTTTCTGTCACTGGGTAAGGACACCGCAAGATTGAACCCAAAGCTAAGCACTTCTCCCATGGCAAGAAAGATCAATCTAGTAGGCCAAACCAAACTGATAATTCAAAGAGACTTGCAAAGATAACTCAATCACACATAAAAGAATTGAGAGAAGATTCAAATATTATTCATAGATAAACTTGATCATAAACCCACAATTCATCGGATCTCGACAAACACACTGCAAAAGGAGTTTACATCGAATATATCTCCACAAGAGAGGGGGAGAACATTGTATTGAGATCCAAAAAGAGAGAAGAAGCCATCTAGCTAATAACTATGGACCCGTAGGTCTGTGGTAAACTACTCACAACTCATCGGAGGGGCAAGGATGTTGATGTAGAAGCCCTCCGTGGTCGATTCCCCGGTAGAATGCCGGCGAAGGCTCCAAGATGGGATCTCACAGATACAGAAGGTTACGGTGGTGGAAATTGTGTTTCGTCTGCTCCTTGGATGTTTTCGGGGCACATAGGCTTATATAGGAGGAAGAAGTACGTCGGTGGACGCCCGAGGGGCCAACGAGACAGGGGGCGCGCCCTATGGGGGGGTGCGCCCTCCTATCTCGTGGGAGCCTCGGCTGCTTCCTGACTTGCACTCCAAGTCCTTTGGATCACGTTCGTTCCAAATATCACGCTCCCAAAGGTTTCATTCCGTTTGGACTCCGTTTGATATTCCTTTTCTTCGAAATACTGAAATAGGCAAAAAACCACCAATACGGGCTGGGCCTCCGGTTAGTAGTATAGTCCCAAAAATGATATAAATGTGTAAAATAAAGCCCATAAACATCCAAAAGGGGTAATATAATAGCATGGAACAATAAAAAATTATAGATACATTGGAGACATATCATAAACTTTATTGCCTTGATGTACTGCGAAACTTTTCAGTGGCCTTTCGAGTGGATCATTTCTGAACTTGTACATTTTCCAATTATCCCAATCATAAATAGGGCACCTTTATACTTGAATACTTATATTGCTTCTGACAGCTGAAGCATAAGGAACTAACATTATCTGATCAGTTCATAATAGTTCCTTGAACACTAAGATGTCCACTTTTATTGCCCTTAACTTTAATAGCAGGTGAGACAGAGTACTAGTACATAGCCCTTTTTTTCTTTCGTACTCTATTGACGTATGCCATCATAATAAAACTTATACTCCTTTTGGACCAATATCTTGGCAAAACTCAATACAAGCAAAGTAATATGAGGCATCGCCAAGACTCATACTCATAAAGAGAAGATAGAAATTTCTTGGCTCAACAAAAATATTTCATCTTCACAAGGTAGTGAGCTTACTCCCCCTCGACTTATGGTATGAGTGTCCCAACGCTTGTCTTGTTTCATAATTGTATTTCATTGAATAATTATGCCTTATGTCAACTTTATCTTCATGACGGAACCTTACCGTTGAGTCATGCGTACATTTTTAACTCAGCCAACACAAGAGCATGTTGTAATAATAACACAAGTGTCACAACAACTCACCAAGAAAACTCTATTGAATTACATCATTATAGCTCATAACTTTCATCCTATATGGCAAATGCGCTAATATGATCATTCACACACATTATCAAACGCATGGAAATTGTTAAGGCTCAACACTAAGTGTTGCATTAGGAATTTCTTCTCAAATTACCTAATGCATACGAACAAAGATCTAATGGAGTTATCCTTAAGATTCATATTCATATGCTCCAGGTTCCCTGATAATCACTTTAAACATGGAGAACATAAATCCAAAAACTTGATGACAATCATCTTAGCTCTAAACCACAACACCGTTGGGTAGAAGATGGGAAAGAACTTCATGAGTTGCGACACATGATTATAAAACAACTTTGGTCGGAAATATAAACATGAGCCACATGATACAATTTGAAGGACCTTGGCATTATTATTTCATTAATAGACGAACAATAGGAACCATGCAGTTGCATGAATAATAGCTTCAGTTCTAGCAACTACACTAACCAACCATAGTATGCTTCTTTGTTAGACTTGCCATATGAGACCATGATATGACCTACAATGTTGAATCAGCCTTGGCGCAACGACCAATCATAATTGAGAGACAGAGAGTGTTTGTAATATTTTTTCACAAACAATATTCAGAAAGTAAGGCATAGCTCATAACCCACCTTACCAACATTGTCTTCTCTATATTTAGGTGGATCATTGATCTCTTTGAATTTAGACCCCAACCACCATGGAGATGTCGACCTAGAAAACAATGACTTGAAATCTCAACATGCATTTCAACCCTATGAACGAGGGCACAATATTCTACCAACTAAGATGAAATCAAAAGATAAAATGCGCAAAGCTAGAGGATTTAACATACATCTCCAGTGATGAGAATAATTCTGTAAAGCAAAAGAAAAGGAGAGCAAGGTATCAACAGACTCAGCCTGACGCCACATAAATTCACTTGTTCAATCCTCACCCGGACCAATCTTGATACTAATTTATTGTTGCCTAAATATGAACAGAAGGAGTCAAACAAATAAAAGAAGTATAGGCAATTAAGAGTCTACGACTGACACATAATCGTGGTGCTGCAGAATGACCATTCTTTTTAAAGAATTTTAGTACCAAAGATATTAAATTAAAACTTCTAACTTCTGAGAGAACTCCGGGCCTTCTCATAATGCTCAAGTACATCCTTGCCTTCTCATCTAGGAAATGAAAAGAAACAAAGAAACGTGAATTTTTCTTGTCACAAAAATCATTTACATTGTAAACCAAATATATAGTCTTCGTACAACTACCTTGTCTATTTTTTTATATATTTGAAGGTGTGTTAGAAGACAATTAATTAAGCCTAACTGATGGATAACATTTTTACTGGCTAAGTGAACTCCGGGCCACTAGCCTGAAGCTCCGCAATTACTTCCATTGTCTTTCTAACGTCATCGTCTGCCCGATCTTAACTTATGCGCCCGTATAGGTTCCGACGTGTCTGCTTTTTGAACGACTGAATGAAACCCTCTCAATTGATCCGAAGAAACTGCCAATGATGTTGTACACATTGTCCAAATTCACATTATTTTGCCTCGGGGGCTTCACTAGATCCTTCGTGTAAACACTAATGTATCGTTGAGATGGCTATTGTACTTTCTCACACAGGCTGCTCGAACATCGCACGAGTACACACCTTGCTTGCGTGTTCTTCCACTGCCACATTCCATCTCAGCACCGCTCCACCCTAATAGGTCATACACAAATTACACTCAATAAACATGGATTCAGGAAACAACAAAACACCATCAGCAAATAAGAGATGCATTCCCAAAGGGCAGCAAGCACTTACAATCATAGTCCTTTTCTCCTCGTAGCTTTCATCCCATTCCCTTTCGAACTGCAACCTCTTGTACGGCCTCACGAACATGTGCATCGGGCTTACTGCTGGCATGTACGTCTTCAGCATGTTGTTTGCGCTCCTACTGTGTTAGGTGCTTGTCATCTTCAAATACGGCTTCACCCACTTCCGTCTCACCCCATTGTTAGATGGGAAGCGTTCCTACTCCCTCGTGAGGGAGCCGCGTGTGTATATATTGATCTGAGGCGGGAAACGCCCCTGCCGTGGCTTACAAGAAGTTTACCGATCACTTGGGGATTCGGTTTGTTACAAAGGAGATAGGAGAAGCTACGGGAGAGGAAGAGATAGAATCAGCTTGAGATTACAAGAATATATCTCTAATTCTAACACCCTCCCTTAATCTCAACTATCCTACATTCAGATTCTTCTTGAATTCCTCGAAGGGCTTGACTGGCAAAGCTTTATTGAATCCATCTGCAACTTGATCTCTGGAAGGAATGAACCGTATGTCTAACTTCTTTTCTGCAACCCTTTCTCTTACAAAATGAAAGTCAATTTTTATATGCTTGGTTCTGCCATGGAACACTGGTTTTGCAGAAAGATATGTGGCTCCCAAGTTGTCACACCACAAACATGACACACGATGCTACTTAACTCCCAACTCATTGAGCAATGATTCAACCCAAATGATTTCAGCAGTAGCATTTGCTAGTGACTTGTATTCGTCTTCAGTACTTGACCTGGACACTGTGGCTTGTTTTCTGGCACTCCAAGAAATGAGATTTGAGCCAAAGAAAACTGCAAAACCTCTAGTTGACTTTCTGTCATCACTGCATCCTGCCTAGTCAGCATCAGAGAAAGCACTAGCAAGAGATGAGTTAGAGCGTCTGAACTGAAGACCTAAACTCATGGTGTGCTTTATATACCGTACAATTCTCTTAAAAGTTGTCCAGTGTACAGTGGTAGGTGCATGAAGATACTGACAAACCTTGTTAACAGCAAAGGATATATCTGGTCTTGTCAGTGTCAGATACTGCAAAGCTCCTACTGCACTCCTGTATCTTGTGCTCTCTTCTTCCTTAAGTGGCTCTCCTTCAAAAGCTGAAAGTTTTTCTGAAGACGACAATGGTGTAGGTGAAGGCTTACAGTCCTTCATCCCCATACGAGCTAGGAGTTCAGTGGCATATTTTTCCTGATTCAGTACTATGCCATCTTGAATCTTCTTAACTTCAATACCTAGAAAGAAGTGTAGATCACCAAGGTCCTTCAAGGCAAACTGTGAACTCAGATCACTCAAAAGAGCATTAGTGGCATTTTGAGAGGAGCTCGCAACTACAATATCATCAACATATATCAACACAAATATAGTTGTACTTGCTTTGTTGTAGATGAACAGTGATGTATCAGCCTTGGATGCAACAAAGCCAAGGTACTTCAACTGAGATGAATACCATGCCCTTGGTGCCTGCTTCAAACCATAAAGTTCCTTGTCAAGCTTACACACATAATGAGGTGTTTTCTTACTTTCATACCCAGGTGGTTGTCTCATGTAAACCTCCTCTTCCAGAACACCATGCAAAAACGCATTCTGAACATCTAGCTGTCTCAGGCTCCATCCTCTGGACACAGCAATTGCTAGCACAAGCCTAATGGTTGCAGCTTTAACAACAGGACTAAAGGTGTCTTCATAGTCCAAACCATAACGTTGTTTAAAACCTTTTGCAACTAAGTGTGCTTTATACCTGTCAAAGGTGCCATCTGCCTTTTTCTTGATTCTGTAAACCCACTTACAGTCAATAATATTTTTACGTCGTTTTTCAGGTACAAGATGCCAAGTCTTGTTCCTCATGAGAGCCGAGTACTCCTCATCCATTGCATTTTTCCATCTTGGATCCCCTAAGGCATCTTCTAACCTTGCCGGTTCTCCTGTGATACACATCATACCATATGGAATAGTGCCGTCAGTTCTAAGTTTTGGATTTCGTATACCTTTCTGAAGCCGAGTTGTGACATGTGGAGCCGTAGCTAGAGGTGGCACAGGAGCTGATGTATCAGGACTAGCCGCAGAGGATCCTGGGGATGCCTCAGATTCGCTTTCCACAGCGAATCCCGATCTGAGCCGTGTGGCCTGTGGTGTGGCCGACCCACCAGAAGCACCAGCCGCAGAAGATCTTGCGCTGCTGGCCTGCACGCGTGCGTGGGTTAGGGATCCCGATGCTGACCCAGATCCGCCTGTCGCTGTCGATGCGTTGGTTTAAGTGCATCTAGTGCCACCCCTAGCTGGTTTTGGAGTATTGATGACAAACCTGGTTGAGGGACTGATGTGTTTGCGAGAATTGTAGGATAACACAGGTAGTAGTCCCTCTTTGATTCCGTTTACCTACTGGAGATGACCCCTAAAAATGTGTGAAGACATTGAAGACAATGGTGGTCTGTGAAGATATTCACATTGAAGACTATGACACGAGAAGAAATTGAGTGAAGACTATGGAGCGCGAAGACTTAGTTGTTTTGTTGTTTCCATTTCTTCTTTGTTGAGTCATAGGAACCACCGCACTGTTAAGTGGGGTCCAAGCGAACAAAGTCAGAGTGACTGAAGTGATGCTCAAACCAAATCCTATGTCTTCGAGCGAAGACAATGAGAGCAAATCTTATCCTGTGTCGGATAAGTCAGCTTTACTTGTAGCCCAAGTCAAGCTGCCGCGTGTGTTTGAAATCTGACCGTTGCGACACGTGTTAGTTCCTTAGTGACCCAGGGTCATTTCGGACAAATCCGGTCGGGTTGCCCAGTGGCTATAAATAGTCCTCCCCCTACACCATAAATTGGTGGCTGCTCAGAGTTAGTACACGGCTTTTGTCGTTTGAGAGCAACCCACCGCCGAAGCTTTCAAGAGAGAATCCTTGCGAGGACAAAGCCCAAACCACCCAGAGCCCAAAGAGTGTTTGGCATCACTGAAGTCTTTCTGTCCGTGTGATCTGAAGACTTGTTACACTTGAGGACTGTGAATCCTCCAGCCGGTTAGGCGTCGCGTTCTGAGCATCCAAGAGCCATTGTGGATTGCCGGTGAACAAAGTCTGTGAAGGTTCAGAAGTCTACCTTGAAGACTTACCAGAGTGATTGGGTGGGGACTAAGTGCCCTTAGCTCAAGGGGAATAAGGTGAAGACGTAGTCTTCTGAGTTGAATCTCAGCCTCCCTAACCAGACGTACAGTTGTCACAGCAACTGGAACTGGTCGAACAAATCCCTGTCCTTCTGAAGCCACCGGTTCTATCTCTTACTTCTCTTTACTTACAGTTTGTCTTCGTGAAGTCATTGCCTGTTTATATTATCTGTTTGACTTCACTGTGTGACTATCTGTTCTGATTGGCTTCATACTATCTTCCATCTTGATCTTTACTACCTTGCTGCTATTAGTCTTCACTAGTCGTCAACTCGTGCACCTGCACATGCTAGCAATTTTAATATTAGATATAATAAAGTTTAGAGTGATTCGAAATGTCAAACAACAATTTGCATATGTTGATATAGGTTATTATTATCACACATGCACATAGGTTGCAATGAAGTTACATTGCTTTGACTGTTTTTATCTAATTATGTCATAGCGATCCACGTCAGATTTATGGCCAATACGTGGACATATGGATGTCCTACTTATCAAGGTTACATAAGGGTATATGTGTTATGTTGGTAGAAAACATGGTTACAAACCTAAAAGTTGTTGCATGTATCATGTACTCGTGATGTAAACGTTTCTAGAAGGTATAAAGAGAAGTGCCCAATTGCAGCATATATATTACTTTCTTATTAAGCCAAAAAAAGACAGACATCTTCTTTTTTGCCACGGAAGCATGGTAGAATTAAAAACACTTTGTTTCTATATATATAGAATGATGGATACATACATGAACGACCTTTTATCAACATACGCCATGTCGTAGCGAATAATATACATATTTAAAAAAGAGGCAGTTGTATATTCTCATTATACTATAAGCACCATAGATTATTCTGATTATAAGATCTTATATGTACCATTTTTTTAAGAATATCTCTTATGATGAACATGTATGGGAAAATTCTAATATTTTCTATCCATACTATACATACGTATATCACATAGACAATCATGTTTATATGAGAGGGACAGTAGTGGTTGTAGAAAAACGGTACTATTTATATGAGATCTTTATGGCGCATGATACAATCAAATTCTTTTTTTAATAATTCAGCGATTTATATGTATATAATGATGTTTTAATAGCTATTATTTTTTCCTTTTTATTAGGATAAAAAATACATATACATACTTACTATATATGACAATCTACACCTCCAAAGAATCATGTTAATCCTTTTTATATAGGATTAAGTGGCCATGTACAGGAGTTGAGGTGGATATTTTCCTATTTTTTAGGATGAGATGTCGTTCCTTTCTTACGTTTGATATGTTTCTTTTTTCTTTCCATCGGTGGAGTTTTTATGGAAAGAAGCTATCCTTTTTCATATAATGAACCATCTATAAGAGGATGATTTCCTACTTTCCTTTCACCAACATTACGTGTAGATGCTTGTTTTTTGGCCGGGCCGATGATTTCCTACTTTTCTTTCACCAACATTACGTGTAGATGCTTGTTTTTTGGCCGGGTGAACTATATGTTACGTATAACTTTCACCCACGTATGGAAGTCTTGTGTGGCTGTTTTTTTCCTTTTCAATCGGGAAAAAAATATTGGTGAGTCAAACATATCTGTTTTTTTTTCATCCCAGGAGTTTTTTATGCAAGGATATTAGATCTGATTTTTTTTATCACTAGAGTTTTTATAGAAGGATATTATTCTTTTTTGAGCGAACCGTGGAGTCTTTCCTAGTTTTATTTCATCAAATTATAACGTGTCAGATGTGACCTATTTTTTTCCTAGATGCGATCTGTGTTTTATCTTTTTCAGCGCCCAACTTTTGTGGAAGGGGCCTATCCTTTTTTAGGAACCGTGGCTGATTTTTTTTTCTTTCAACCAATGTTGAACGTGAGGAAGGAGGACTACAAATCTAACTTTTCATCTAATTGATATGGCCACTCAGATTTTTGTTTTTTCTAGGAAATAGAGAGAGTCCCAACGAATTGAGACTTTCATACGTGGTAGTTTGAGACAACATGTCTTATATTTCATCTGATGGCTACGGATACATTATATATTAATCCAACGGTCAAAATTCTTTAATTCTAAGGATTAACGTGGTGCCTCGTATGGTGCCTCCAATTAGTAAATATAAGGTAAGATGCTTTCACTCCATTGAATACTTGACTATGGCTTGTCTAGTGTAGTCTACCTTCCGCTGCATTAGAATAGTGTTGTTTATATTGTCTGTCTTCGAAACTCCCATGTTTTGAAGACTTTCATAAAAATCGCCTATTCACCCCCCCCCCTCTAGTAGATAACTAGCCCTTTCAATTGGTATCAGAGCAAGGTACTCCCTTGTTCTGTGTGATTCGGTTTAACCACCTGGAGTTTAGCTATGTCGACTGCAGGGATAATCAAAGTCTCCGCTGCGTACCCCATCTTCGATGGCACTGAATATCCCTACTGAAAGAATAGGATGCGCATGCATCTTGAAGCCATTGATGTCGATCTATGGTATGTCGTCAAGAACGGCGTTCCCAAGACTGGTGAGGTGTCACCCCTGCTGATGTCAAGAAGTTCATTCAATTGGACTCTACTGCCAAGAACATCATCTGTGGTCACCTTACCAAAGGACAGTATGGCCGTGTGAGTGCTCTGGAAATGTCGAAGCTAGTCTGGGACTGGCTATCCAAGGTCAGTGAAGGCGTCTCAACTCAGCGAGATCATCGTATCAGTACTCTCCGCAACCTCTTCAACCGCTTCAAAAGACACGACAACGAGAATGTCCATCTCACATTTGATCGCCTCACTGATATCACAAATGAGCTCCAAGCACTCGGCGCCACTGAGATCACGAAGCATGAGATAGTGAAGACACTACTGAGATCTCTTGACAACTCATTTAACACCTTAGCCCTGATGATACAAGAACACCCTGATTTCAAGACTCAATCTGTCTGACATACTTGAGAGGCTCAACACACATGAGTACCTGCTATCTGAGAAACGAGATATCTATGGCCCCAACTATGGCCGAACTCGAGCTTTGAAGGCAAAGGCTGCTGCTTCCTCATCCGAAGAAGAATCTGACTGCAGTTCTGGTGATTCTGAAGACATTGGAATGGAGCTTGCTATGCTTGTGAAGAAGTTCCCGAAATTCACCAAGAAGAAAGGCTTCGGAAAGTCTTCACGATCCAGCTCAAGAAATGATGAAGCTTCTACCTATGATCACAAGAAGAGAACCTGTCACAAGTGCAAGAAACCTGGTCACTACATCTCCGAGTGTCCACAGTGGGACAATGAGAATAAGAAGAAGAAGAAGAGCAAAGAATATGATTCTGATGACAAGAAGAAGAATAAATCCTCAAAGTCTTCTTCCAAGTCTTCTTCCAGATCTTCATCACACAAGAAGAGTTCATATGGCAAGGCCCGTGCTTTTGTTGGCAAGGAAATGGATTCTGAGGAGGAGTCAGCTTCAGAGGAGGCGGAGGTGGAGTCTGAGGGGGAGTCTGACTCGGGTGTTGCGAGTCTGGCCCTTGCTACTGCCTACGTCGCCAAGTCCATCTTCAACACCGAAGACAATGGCTCCATCACCAACACTGATGATAATGACGAGGATGACTCGCCTCCCACCTAATGCTTCATGGCACGTGGTGCCAAGGTAAAATCACGCGATGCTTACTTTCAAATATCAAGTGAAGAGCTGATGGTGAATCCAAACCTAGTTACAAAACGCTTCCTAAAATTGCAACTGAACAACATAAAGCCATGGAACATACTCAAAAATTGTTAGACAAAAGCGATGATCTGTTGGACGTGGAAATGACCAAGTCTCAGTCCTTAATTGAAGACATAAAAAATCTTCATATTAAGTACCAACAACTTGAAGATCGACATGAATCGCTCACAACTTCTCATGAGAAAGGAAGCAGGAACTTGAGAAATTGAGATCGGATCATGAAGATATTCAAAAGGAAAATGAGTCACTTCGTGCCCAACAGATCAGTCCCACTCAGGAAGGATTTGAACCACCATGCCTAAAATGCGTTGAGCGTGATAACGCTGCTTCTGTTGTTGAATGTTCTACTTCTGCTACTGTTGCAATATCTTCAACTGCTGATGTGGTAACTAACCCCTCTGCTGAGGATACCACTACTATTGCTGATGAGAAAGCTAGGTTGAAGACACTGCTTGAGACAGGGATGTACAAAAGTCTCAATGGGCATCAGACATTATGTGATGTCCTCGAAAAGCAGATTCTGAACCGAAACCCTAGGAAAGAGGGTGTTGGGTTCAAGAGGAAAATGAACGTTGATGGGACATACTGGAAGCCTGAGCAGTACCCCAAAACCACATGGGTTGCTACAAAGGAACCTCCAGTTGATCCATCCACCTTATCTGGTTTCACTTGTGCTAACCCCATTATCATTGATGAATCCTTTGATGCAAACTATAAACTGTTTAAGAATCAGAATGGTGAAGTGTTTACCAGGTATATTGGTACTAACTGCAGGAATGGGCCACCTTTGAAGAAGATATGGGTTCCCAAAAGTTGTCTTGAGAATCTTCCAGTGAATGTCATCATGACACCACCCGTGAAGAAGACAAATCCCATACCAAAGGCTTCATATGGTCCAAAAGCTTCATACAGACCGAGGACTCATCTGAGTCACCCTAACGTCAATGTGTTGCAGGGAAATCATACTCAGACCTATGAATATGAGCGTGTTTCCTCAAATCTCTATGTTCATAGAACAAAGAATTTTTCTGCTTATTCCCATGAGTATTATTCACCTCCTGCAAGGCTATTTACTAGGGATCCAAAGCTGAAATTCTCAGATGCTGCACTTAGACTCATTGCTTCTAAGCCACCCCTGAAAATGTGGGTGGTTAAGAAAACTTAACTCTCTTTTGCGGGGTAAGGTCTCCAGCCGGAAATCAAAGGCGTCCAAAACAAATGTTGGGGACCTTAAACATCCTATGGGGCGCGAGATAAAATGCCCAAATGGTCTTACTATGTACTTCATTCCAGGATTCCTTGATACTCACCCTATCTATCCTAACCAAGATCTGAATTTTCATGTTCCACTTGTTCGTCAAATGTTTATGCTTCACAACTCGCTTAGTGAAGCCTATCCCCCAAACTGCACTGTAGGCTACGACACCTCGTACTTCAGAATGGATTATGGACAGTGGATGCACTAACCACATGACGGGCGATCGAAGTCTTCTCATGGATTCAACGCTATGTCCATCAGACAAAAGTCACATCACATTTGCTGACACTGGTAAAAGCAAGGTATTTGGTCTAGGCAGAGTTGCTATATCAAGGGATCAGCACATGGATAAAGTGATGCTTGTTGAATCCCTTGGGTTCAACTTAATGTCTATCTCAATGCTTTGTGACTTAAACATGATTGTGCTATTTGGAAAATATCGATGCCTTGTACTAATGGAATCTGACAAGTCTCTAGTCTTTGAAGGGTATCGAAAAGACGATCTATATATTGTAGATTTCTCGGCAGGACCACAGATGGCCGTATGTCTTCTAGCAAAGGCTTCAGAATGCTGGCTCTGGCATCGAAGGCTAGGGCATGCTGGCATGAAGGACTTGCACACTCTCGCGAAGAATAGTCATGTCGTGGGCATCAAAGGCGTCAAGTTCAAGAAGGACCATCTATGTGGCGCCTGCGAAGCTGGAAAGATGACTAGGGCCAAGCATCCCTCGAAGACAATCATGACTACATCTCAACCCTTCGAGCTATTTCACATGGATCTATTCGGCCCTACTCACAACTCTACTCTCAATGCTACTGCTTGCCTCTATGGCTTCGTAATTGTTGATGATTACTCTAGATATACTTGGGTGCATATAATCCTCTACAAGACTGAAGTGCAGGATGTCTTCAGACGATTTGCCAATCGTGCCATGATGAACTATGGCGTCAAGATCAAGCACATCAGAAGCGACAATGGCACTGAGTTTAAGAACACTGGCCTCAACCTCTATCTGGATACACCTCGTATCACACATGAGTTCTCTGCTCCATATAGACCTCAGCAGAATGGCATCGCCGAGCGCAAGAACAGAACTCTCATTGAGATGGCCCGAATGATGCTTTATGAGTACAAGACTCCACGGAAGTTCTGGCCTGAAGCCATTGACACTGCTTGCCACATCATCAACCGCGTTTATCTTCACAAGATTCTGAAGAAAACATCCTATGAGCTCCTAACTGGTAAGAAGCCAAATGTAAGCTACTTCAGAGTATTTGGTGCTAGGTGCTCGATCAAGGATCCACATCACACTTCAAAATTTGCACCGAAGGCACATGAAGGTTTTATGCTTGGTTATGGAAAGGATTCGCACTCCTACAGAGTCTTCAACCTCTTTCACTATAAAGTGGTTGAAACTGTGGATGTGCGGTTCGATGAAACTAACGGCTCACAAAGAGCACACCTGCCAAATGTGCTCCATGAAGTACCTCCAAGTGAATCTATCAAGAAGATGGGAATTGGAGATATCATACCTTCTGAGAATAAATCTGAAGAGGAACTTGTCATTTCTGCAACCAATAAACCTGAAGACAATGCTCAGCCTGAAGACAATCACCCAAATGATGACATTGATCTGCAAGAGCAAAATCTTCGCCCTGCTCATCCTCGTGTTCCAAATGAAGTTCAGATTGAGAAGATAATTGACAGCTTGAATGCACCTGGTCCACTCACTCGTTAAAAAGCAACTCAAAGAGCAACACAGCTAACCAACTTCTGTGGGCATTTTGCATTTGTCTCAATCTCTGAACCCAAGAAAGTTGATGAAGCCTTCATGGAACCTGAATGGATTGAAGCTGTGCAAGAAGAGCTTCAACAGTTTGAGCTGAATAATGTGTGGGAATTGGTCAAGCGTCCTGATCCTTTGAAGCACAATATCATTGGCACCAAATGGATATATCGCAACAAGCAAGATGAGCATGGTCAAGTTGTCAGAAACAAGGCTCGTCTTGTTGCGCAAGGTTACACTCAAGTGGAAGGAATTGACTTCGATGAAACATTTGCTCCGGTGGCAAGACTTGAAGCCATTCACATACTGCTAGCCTATGCAAATCATCACAACATTCTTCTGTATCAAATGGATGTGAAAAGTGCTTTTCTCAATGGAAAGATAGAAGAAGAAGTATATGTCGCACAACCTCTAGGCTTTGAAGATCCAAAACATCCCGATATGGTATACAAGCTCAACAAGGCACTGTATGGCCTCAAACAAGCCCCTCGTGCTTGGTATGACACGCTCAAAGACTTCCGGAAGAGCAAAGACTTCAAACCGGGTTCACTAGATCCTACACTCTTCACGAAGACATATGATGGTGAACTATTTGTGTGCAAAATCTATGTGGATGACATTATCTTCGGCTGCACCAACAAGAAATACAGTGATGAATTTGGTCACATGATGCAAGAGCAATATCAAATGTCCATGATGGGCGAGCTGAAGTTCTTTCTGGGTCTTCAAATCCATCAGCAATGCAACGGCATCTTCATATCACAAGAAAAATATCTCAAAGATTGCCTGAAGAAGTTTGGAATGCAAGATTGCAAATGATACACGACGCCAATGCCAACCAAAAGTCATCTGGGTCCCGACGACAATGGTAAAGAGTTTGATCAAAAGGTATATCGCTCCATGATTGGTTCTTTGCTTTACTTATGTGCATCTAGGCCAAATATAATGCTTAGTGTTTGCATGTGTGCCCGATTCCAAGCGGCACCAAAGGAATCACATCACTTAGCTGTGAAGCGAATTCTTTCATATTTGGCTTACACCCCAACACTAGGATTATGGTATCCAAAGGGCTCAGAGTTTGATCTAGTTGGATTCTCAGATGCTGATTATGCTGGTGACAAGATTGATAGCAAGTCCACATCAGGCACATGTCACTTTCTGGGACGATCTCTTGTCTGTTGGTCTTCAAAGAACCAGAACTGTGTATCTCTCTCCACTGCTGATTCTGAATACATTGCTGCTGGATCCAGCTGTGCTCAACTTCTCTAGATGAAGAAAACTCTCAAGGACTATGGTATCCATCTGAAGAATGTGCCTCTCTACTGCGATAATGAGAGTGCCATCAAGATTGCCAACAACCCAGTTCAGCACTCGAAGACAAAGCACATTGAAATTCGTCATCACTTTCTCAGAGATCATGTTATGAAGGAAGATATTGATATCATTCACGTCAAGACAGAAGAGCAGTTGGCTGATATCTTCACAAAGCCCTTGGATGAGAAAAGGTTTTGCAAGTTGCGGTGTGAGCTAAATATCTTGGAATCCTAAAATGTCCTGTGAATAGGCACACATCCTAACACTTATGCATTTTGATGACTCAGATGTGCAACACACGAAGTAATGTATATTTTCAATCAATGAAGACATACACTCTAAGTGTGAATACATTAATGCGGAATTTGACTTCGGAGCGCCACGATAATTTTGCGCCGTGTCTGGGTCTAATACTTCCTATATGGTGGGTGAGGGAGTCCTGGACTAGGGGGTCTCCGGATAGCCGAACTATCATCTTTGGCCAGACTCCAAGACTATGAAGATACAAGATTGAAGACTTCGTCCCGTGTCCGGATGGGACTTTCCTTAGTGTGGAAGGCAAGCTTGGCGATACGGATATGAAGATCTCCTACCATTGTAACCGACTCTGTGTAACCCTAGCATTCTCCAGTGTCTATATAAACCGGAGGGGTTTAGTCTGTAGGACGAACAACAATCATACCATAGGCTAGCTTCTAGGGTTTAGCCTCCTCGATCTCGTGGTAGATCTACTCTTGTACTACCCATATCATCAATATTAATCAAGCATGAGTAGGGTTTTACCTCCACCGAGAGGGCCTGAACCTGGGTAAAAACATCGTGTCCCTTGTCTCCTGTTACCATCCGCCTAGACGCACAGTTCGGGACCCCCTACCCGAGATCCGCCGGTTTTGACACCGACATTGGTGCTTTCATTGAGAGTTCCTCTGTGTCATCACCTATAGGCTCGATGGCTCCTTCGATCATTGACAACAGCGCGGTCCAGGGTGAGGCTTTTTCCCCCGGACAGATCTTTATATTCGGCGGCTTTGCACTACGGGCCAATTAGCTTGGACATTTGGAGCAGATCGAAAGCTACGCCCCTGGCCATCAGGTCAGATTTGGAAGTTTGAACTATACGACTGACATCCGCGGAGACTTGATCTTCGACGGATTTGAGCCACAGCCGAGCGTGCCGCACTGTCACGGTGGGCATGATTTAGCTCTGCTGCCGGACAGTGCCCTGGAGGTGGCACAAGAGTCCGCTCCGACCCTTAGCTCGGAGCCGACTGCGGCGATCGAGGACGGGTGGCTGGACACCGTCTCAGGGGCTGCTACCTCTACGGCGATAGAGCCGAATACCGACCCCGTCCCTTGTGAAGCTCGTGACTCCAAGGTGCCGAACACCTCTCCGGATCCCGAACCTTCCGCGCCCCTGCCAATCGAATCCGATTGGGCGCCGAGCATGGAGTTCACCGCTGCGGACATCTTTCAGCACTCGCCTTTTGGCGACGTCCTGAATTCGCTAAAGTGTCTCTCTTTATCAGGAGAGCCGTGGCCGGATTATGGTCAGGACGGTTAGGATGCGGACGACGAAGAAATTCAAAACCCACCCACCACCCACTTCATAGCCACTGTCGATGACTTAACCGAGATGCTAGACTTCGACTCCGAAGACATCGACGGTATGCACGACGATGGAGGAGATGACCAAGACCCAGCACCTACAGGGCACTGGAAGGCCACCTCGTCATATGACATATACATGGTGGACATCCCAAAGGATGGGAATGGCGATGGAACAACGGAGGATGACCCCTCAAAGAAACAACCTAAACGCCGGCGTCAGCGGCGCCGCTCTAAATCCCGCCACAACAAGAATGGAGATTCTGGCACCGGAGACAATAACACCCCGGACAGTGCTGAAGACAACCCCCTCCAGCAAGATTCAGCACAGGAGGATGGAGAAACCAGCCCTCATGAGAGAGCGGCAGATAGAGAGGTAGAGGACGATAATTATATGCCCCCCTCCGGAGACGAGGCAAGCCTCGACGACGACGAATTTGTTGTGCCTGAGGATCCCGTCGAACAAGAGCGTTTCAAACGCAGGCTTATGGCCACGGCAAGCAACCTTAACAAAAAGCAGCAACAGCTTAGAGCTGACCAAGACCTACTAGCCGACAGATGGACTAAAGTCCTTGCGGCCGAAGAGCATGAACTCGAACGCCCCTCCAAAAGCTACCCAAAACGCAAGCTGCTACCCCGATTAGAGGAGGAAGCACATAAACCTACTTCACCAGTGCACAATACGGCCGACTGGCCACCTCGTGGCCGCGACAGAGAGGCCTCTAGGCCCTCCACTAAAGCTGCACCCCGGCGTCGCTCGAAAAGTACAAAGCCACGGGGGAATGCGCCGGACTTACGAGATATATTGGAGGATAAGGCAAGACAAACAAGATCGATCTACGGATCGCATGGGCGCCCCACGATACGTGACGACAACCGTCACGCCGGATACAGCAATTCCGGCCGGGCCGAACACAGTAGACAAAGCTCGTTTGAGCTGTGTCGTGATATAGCGCAATACAGAGGCGCCACACACCCACTATGCTTCACAGATGAAGTAATGGATCATCAAATCCCCGAGGGTTTCAAACCCGTAAACATTGAATCATACAACGGCACAACAGATCATGCGGTTTGGATCGAAGACTATCTCCTTCATATCCATATGGCCCGCGGTGATGATCTACACGCCATCAAATACCTCCCACTCAAGCTTAAAGGACCAGCTCGGCATTGGCTCAACAGCTTGCCAGCATAATCAATTGAGTGTTGGGAGGACCTGGAAGCCGCATTCCTTGATAACTTCCAAGGCACATATGTGCGACCACCAGACGTCGATGACCTAAGCCACATAATTCAGCAGCCAGACGAATCGGCCAGACAATTCTGGACATGGTTCTTAACCAAGAAAAATCAAATCGTCGACTGTCCGGATGCAGAGGCCCTTGCAGCCTTCAAACATAACATCCGTGATGAGTGGCTTGCCCGGCACCTAGGACAGGAAAAGCCGAAATCTATGGCAGCCCTCACATCACTCATGACCCGCTTCTATGCCCGAGAGGAAAGATGGCTAGCTCGCAGTAACAACCTGACCAAACACTTTGGTAGTTCGGATACCAAGGACAGCAATGGCAGGTCGCGTCGCAATAAGCACAAGCGCCGCATCAACGGTGATAATACTGAAGATACGACAGTCAACGCCGGATTCAGAGGCTCTAAACCCGGTCAGCAAAAAAGCCAGTCAAAAGAACTACTTCGGGCCCATCCAATTTGGACCGTATACTCGATCGCTTGTGTCAGATACACGGCACCCCCGAAAAACCAGCCAATCACACCAACAGGGATTGTTGGGTATTCAAGCAGGCAGGCAAGTTAATTGCCAAAAACAATGACAAGGGGCTGCATAGCGATGACGAGGAGGAGACCCGGCCACCGAACAATAGAGGACAGAAGGGTTTCCCCCCACAAGTGCGGACGGTGAACATGATATACGCAACCCACATACCCAAAAGGGAGCGGAAGCGTGCACTCAGGGACATATGCGCGCTGGAGCCAGTCGCCCCAAAGTTCAACCCGTGGTCCTCCTGCCCGATCACTTTTGATCGCAGGGACTACCCCACTAGCATCTGCCACGGCGGATTCGCCGCATTGGTTTTGGACCCAATCGTCGACGGATTTCACCTTACTAGAGTCCTGATGGACGGCGGTAGCAGCCTAAACCTGCTTTATCAGGATATAGTGCGCAAGATGGGCATAGACCCCTCAAGGATTAAACCCACAAGGACGACCTTCAAAGGCGTCATACCAGGTGTAGAGGCCAACTGTACAGGCTCAGTTACACTTGAAGTGGTCTTCGGATCCCCGGATAACTTCCGAAGCGAGGAGTTAATCTTCGACATAGTCCCGTTCCACAGCGGCTATCATGCACTGCTCGGACGAACCGCACTTGCAAAATTAAATGCGGTGCCGCACTACGCATACCTCAAGCTCAATATGCCAGGCCCTCGAGGAGTCATTACGATCAACGGAAACACCGAACGCTCTCTCCGAACGGAGGAGCATACAGCGGCTCTCGCGGCGGAAGTACAAAGCAGCCTCTTAAGGCAATTCTCAAGCCCGGCTGTTAAGCGGCCGGACACCGTCAAGCGCGCCCGGAGTAACCTACAACAAGACCACCTGGCACGTCCCGAGCACGCGTAGCAATGCAGCCCCAACCCCAGCCCTCGCGAAATCGCGAAACCAGTACCACGCGTACATAACTACGCTCTGGAGATACCATGGGCACAGGGGGAGGGGCACGACCCCGGAATGCCCAGAGTGCGGCTCAACCACACCAGGGGCTCCCAATTGTGTCATTTTTTCTTTCTTCATTATTTTCAGGACTCCGTTTTCTAGAAGCCCTGTCCGGCAGTAGAGTTGCCGAACTCACGATGCAACAGCCAGGGAAGCAGAAAAGTGACGTCGAGTATCCAGGTGGTCTCCATTACGAGCATTATACCTGTTTTGCATATCATTCCGCAGCCTACCCCTAGAGGGGGACATGTTAAATAGTCCCATCCCTCGCTTATCGCACTATTTGTATCGTTCTGCTTTCATGGCAGTATTTTTTGAATAAACAATGCATCGCTTTTTGCCTATCATTGCATTCCTTTTTCTATCTATATATGTTCATTTATGACATGTCGCACCCATACGCTTTGGTACGGCCAAAATACACCAGGGGCTTAAGTTCCCCAAAGTATGGTGTGATAAGTCCGAACACTTTCACAAGTGCGGCACCCCGAACTTATAGCACTATATGCATCGGCTCCGAATCATGTCTTGGGTCAATAGTTGGGTTTGTCCGGCTCCCATGTTTTGGTACCTTACGTTCCGCTATATCGGCTAAGGTAGCGTTGGGAGAACCACTGCGATTGTGCCCCAGTTGAGCTGGGTTGAGCACCTCAGTGGAGAAAGCTAAAACTAACCGTCATGATAGGGCGAGAGCCGGTCGCTGTTCGAGAGGGTTTTTTTGAGTCCCTAAAGACTTATGCCGCTTAGAGCGAAGAGCCGGCTTTGTCCGGCCCAGCCGTGGATAGCGCCCCGAATTCGGCCTTCCAAACATTAGGGGCTTCGCCGAAATTTAAAATTATAGAATTCTATGGCTAAGTGGGAGTGTTCAAGCATTATAAGTCCGGTTTCCTTGTTCGTTGTGTTGAGCGCCTCCCTCGAAGGACCCGAAATGGGAACAAGAGCGCTCAAGTTTATCCCGAACACCCCAGCACTCGAGGCATGGGGGCTGAAGCCAACGACTTGCCATCTCTTAGATTTGATAAACGGCCGCACAGAAGGTAACATTTTAAATTAACAAGCGTTGCTTAGCGCATATGAACAAAGTTTTCATCGCACAGGATAACAAAATGCGAGTTTACTCAAAAATTACATCTTTGGAGCATTCACCCGCTATAAGGCGGGCACCCTTCAGGACACCTTTATAATACATCTCGGGCGTGCGATACTCCTTGACCGGCGGTGGCGCGTCCGTCACAAGCTTCTCGGCGTCCATCCTGCCCCAGTGCACTTTAGCACGGGCAAGGGCCCGACGGGCACCCTCAATACAGGCGGAATGCTTGATGACTTCAACCCATGGACAGGCGTCCACCAGCCGCCGCACCAGACCGAAGTAGCTCCCAGGCATGGCTTCTTTAGGCCACAGCCGAGCTATGAGGCCCTTCATGTCCTGTTCGGCTACCTTGTGGAGCTCGACCAGCTGCTTGAGCTGGTCGCTAAGGGGCACCGGATGTCCGGCCTCAGCATACTGAGACCAGAACACCTTTTCTGTTGAGCTCCCCTCCTCGGCTCTGTAGAACGCGGCAGCATCGGACACGCTACAGGGCAGATCTGCGAATGCTCCTGTAGAGCTCCGAATTCGGGTAAGTAACAAGTAATTCACTTTTGCATGCTTACTTTGCATGAAGAATGCCTTACCCGCCGCTATCTTCTTTACTGCCTCAATTTCCTGGAGGGCTTTTTGGGTTTCGGCCTTAGCAGCTTTGGCACTGTCAAGAGCCGAAGCAAGCTCGGACTCTCGAGTCTTCGAGTCACGCTCCAAACTCTCGTGTTTTTCCACGAGAGCCTGGAGCTCTTGCCGCACCTCCGCCACCCGCGCCTCCTGCTTCTCTTTCTTGGTGCGCTCCGCAGCTGCATTACGTTTGGCCTCGGACACCTCTTCCTTCAGGGTCGCCACCTCGTTCGTGGCCCCTGCAATACCCATGTTATTCCTGTCATTTTTTGCAACCAAATCCTTTCTATAAGGCACTACTTTAATAAGGTATTACTTACCTTCCCTATCCTCGAGCTGCTTCTTGGCACGGCCGAGCTTGTTCTCGGACCGCTCGAGGCTTGGCTTCAATGCATTGACCTCCGCAGTCAGTGCGGCAGAGGTCAGCAGCGCAACCTGCATTCCCATATTGACATATTTGTGTTAGACTCCTGCGTATATCTTTTTAGATCCTCAGTTCGGCTTTTCTTTCCGAACACCAAACTGAGCATTAGGGGCTACTGTCTATGCGGTACTATTTTTACATATCTTAAATTACTTACCTCAAAGCCTGTTAGAAGGCTGGTACAGGCTTCAGTCAGCCCGCCCTTGGCGGACTGAACTTTCTGGATCACCGCATTCATAATAGTGCGGTGCTCCTCGTCGATGGAAGCGCCATTAACTGCCTCCAGCAAATTATCCGGCGCCTCCGGTTGGACGGAGGCCACCGACGTCGCAGTCTCACCCTTCTTACGAAGGGGCCGCCCGCTGGACTTCGGAACCACTATAGGTTCCGGTACGGAGTCCGGCACAGGGCCGGACTTAGAACCCTCGGAGGTTCCGCCATCTTTTCTCCCAGAGTCCGGAAGGTCACCTTGCGGCGCCTCCAGGACCACCTCCTCCTGGCCGGGCCCCTTCTGGGACCCCACCTCGGCGTCGTCTGCGTCACGGGGGGAGGAGGCGGTCGGAAGTGAAGCGCTATTCACATCCGACGAACCCAGGGACCCGCTCGACGAAGCGGGGAGATCGTCCTTGGGCGGGCTGCATGGTTGTATTCGGCGTTAGAAGACACTATGCGACAAAAGAGAAATCATGAGTTATTATGGTATCCGGACAGTTACGATCTCGCCAGGGGCTTGACCCTCGAAGGACACTCCTCTTCGCCGTCACCGTCGTTGGTGGAACAGTCCGAAGGAAGGGTCCTTCCCTTCTTGGACCCCTTGACCTCCCTCGTCGGGGAAGCCTTCCTTTTCTTCTCTCCCCCCGCTGGGGGAGAGGCCTCTTTTTTCTCCTCATTGTCTTCACGGGAGGAGTCCGCCTCGGAGTCATCGGACGATGAGTCCGATAACACCTGGCGCTGGGAACTCTTCCGAGTTCCCGTGGCATTCTTCTTGGCCTTCTTCTCCGGCACCACGTAAGGCACCGGAACCAGCAGCCCCGTTAATCGGGCGTCCGCTCGGTCTTCGGGCAAGGGAGCCGGACAGTTAACCTGCCCGGACGTCTTCTGCCAGGCCTGTTAAAGGTAAAGGGAGTTTAGATCCTACATAGAGTCAAACTATGGAAAACAAGTGTCCCGTAAAGGGCAAAATAGCTTACCTCGCCGGCTTGACGCTGCGAGCTGAATCCGCGATCTTCGGTAGCGGATGCGGGAGCCTCAGCGCCCTTGAACAGCACCTTCCAGGCATCTTCATACTTAGTGTCGAAGAGCCTGCTCAAGGTATGGTGTTGTGCCAGATCGAACTCCCACAAGTTGAAGGCCCGTTGTTGGCACGGGAGAATCCGGCGGATGAGCATGACCTGGACTACATTGACAAGCTTGAGCTTCTTGTTCACCAGGGTTTGGACACAGGATTGAAGTCCAGTCAGCTCCTCCGAATCACCCCACTTCAGGACCTTCTCTTTCCAGGAGGTGAGCCGTGTGGGGATGCCAGATCTGAATTCGGGGGCCGCTTCCCATTCAGGGTCACGTGGCTTGGTGATGTAGAACCACCCCGATTGCCACCCTTTGATGGTTTCCACGAAGGCGCCCTCAAGCCATGTGACGTTGGGCATCTTGCCCACCATGGCACCTCCACACTCCGCTTGGCAGACGCCCACTACCTTCGGCTTTACATTATAGGTCTTCAGCCATAAGCCGAAGTGGGGCTCGATGCAGAGGAAGGCCTCGCACACGACGATAAACGCCGAGATGTTGAGGATGAAATTCGGGGCCAGATCATGGAAATCCAGGCCATAGTAGAACATGAGCCCCCGGACAAAGGGGTGAAGTGGGAAGCCCAGTCCGCGGAGGAAATGGGGAAGGAACACCACCCTCTCATGGGGCCTGGGGGTGGGGATGAGCTCCCCCTCGTCGGGAAGCCGATGCGCGATGTCGCTGGACAATTATCCGGCCTTACGCAGCCTTTTGATGTGCCCCTCCGTGACGGAGGAGGCCATCCACTTGCCTCCCGCTCCGGACATGGTTGGAGAAGGTCGAGGCGAGATGTGCGGACTTGGGCGCTGGATCTCGAGTGCGCAGAGATGGATAAGCAAAGGAGGAAGAAGGCGTAGGTAAAAAGGTGGATCCCTATCCCCTTATATATGGGCGGACGAAACTATGCGTCCCCACTAGCCTGGTAAAACTCACTTATCTCCCAAGCACCATAATCAATGGCGCGGTTGGGTTACCCACGTCTATATTGATGAGAATCCCGGAATAAGGGTACACGATCTCTGCTTCGACAAGACGTGCCAAGGAAACCGCTTCGCTAAACGCGCTGAGATGGAACAATAAAAACAATTCGAATAAAGGCTTGGCCGTGGTGTGATGTCATGCCATGAAATATATCAGCAGATTGAACTTATGTAAATATTATTCTCTTTACGGTGGTATGTGGAACTTATGTTGCAGAGCCGGACACTATCCTGGTGTTCAAAATCGTCTATGAATTATTCGGAGGAGGAACCCGCCTTGCAATGCCGAAGACAATATGCGCGCCGGACTCGTCGTCATTGAAGCCTGGTTCAGGGGCTACTGAGGGAGTCCTGGACTAGGGGGTGTCCGGATAGCCGAACTATCATCTTTGGCCGGACTCCAAGACTATGAAGATACAAGATTGAAGACTTCGTCCCATGTCCGGATGGGACTTTCCTTGGCGTGGAAGGCAAGCTTGGCGATACGGATATGTAGATCTCCTACCATTTTAACCGACTCTGTGTAACCCTAGCCCTCTCCGGTGTCTATATAAACCAGAGGGGTTTAGTCCGTAGGACGAACAACAATCATACCATAGGCTAGCTTCTAGGGTTTAGCCTCCTCGATCTCGTGGTAGATCTACTCTTGTACTACCCATATCATCAATATTAATCAAGCAGGAGTAGGGTTTTGCCTCCACCGAGAGGGCCCGAACCTGGGTAAAAACATCGTGTCCCTTGTCTCCTGTTACCATCCGCCTATACACACAGTTTGGGACCCCCTACCCGAGATCCGCCGGTTTTGACACCGACAGTGGGTAACGCCACCACCAAACTTTTGTTTGAAGTGTTTCTCTTGGCGTTATGTTTGCATAGTTTTCATATTGGATTCATATTCATCCTTGGCTTATACTCAAGTTTATCTTCAATTGGTTGAATTGGACTAGTACTCTATATATTTATCTGTGTTCTGTCCTCTACAGCATTCATTTATAGCTATGGCTTCGTGTTGAATCTGAACTAACTGAATGTGATCGGACCCTAACCTATCTATGCTTCTGCCTCAACTCTATCTGTCCAAGTCATATGCATTCTATTGAAAACTGTCGATTGTCTTCACTGAGACCTTGTCAGCTGAAGTCAATCTGACAAACATTTATATCTGTCTTTAATGCTTTATCCTATTTGCCTGAAACCCGGAGAATTCGGAACGACCACCCCGACAATCCAGGCATGCGTGGTAACACGGAACAACTCCCAAGGTGTTGCATGCTTGCCACGTGTTCGTTAGATGTGAACCGCCAGGGGCACCTACGTAATTGCGTTGTGCCGTCTCTGTCCTTATAAATACCCGTCACGTCTCGGTCAAAAATCCTTCTTCCTCCTCGCCATCTCTTGCAAACCCTAGCGCCTCCACTAGCTCTCGACGACGCCGACGATGAAGCACTTAGCTGCCGTGACTTCTTCGATGCCGGCCGCGGACCTCGTCCTCTCAGCCGTCACCGTAGGTGTCTTCCGTCGCCAAGTTAGGACAAGGGAGATTGAACTGCTCGGCCTCCACCTTCACCCCGTCTAGAAGTTCTTCATGTGGTAATTAAATTTTACTTTTTATCGTCTTTTCAATCTGATAGATTCATCTGCCTTTACCAAAAGTGGTTTCTAGATCTCCAAACTTGAATCTATCTTATTCTGCATCTCATATTCTGCTTAGTCTATTCACTTATGCTTCTTTACAAGTTAGATTCCTCACTTGTACTTATTCTTGGATTTGTACAACTCTGGAACCAACTCTCATCAAATAAGTGAATGTCTTCGTGTTATGAGGTCAATGTCTTCAAACTAATTTATCTTCAAAATCTTCTGAGAATGCATATGACCTCTTCCCCTTCCCTCGCACCTCTAATGCTGTCACAGGTACATGTCCGTGGGAGAATCCCTTGGTTCTCATAGTCTACATTCATTTGCAGAATTCTTGCAGAGTCACATTAATTCACCTGAAGCTAGTTCTTGTCTGACCAGCCGTCTGAAGTGATTGCACGTACTGAAGCCCTTTAGTTTAAACTTCATGGCAACTGCGAAGTCAGCGTGGAAGGGAGGTAGACAGCGCCGTGGTAACACTTCCAAGGATTTGCCTCCAGATTTGCACGAGCTGTACAAAACAGACCCTGAGGAAACCTATACCGGCCGCAAGAATCGAATCCAGTGGATTCGAAGATATTGGGTAGAAGAATGGTTCAAATACAGCTTCGTCACTGAAGAATATGCAGAGAAGACTGCCATCAAGGGACCCTGGGGAGATATTGTGTACAAAAATCTTCAACCCCAGTCCCTTCCTGAAGCCATCCAACGAGAATTCTATCTGTGCATGATTCGCGAGCCGCAGCCAGAGAACGCTGATCCTTCTTCTCTGTTGTGGTGCCGTGAAGACCATCTGTTCAAGAAGCATGTGGCCAAGTTGAGTGTGGCTGATGTCCAGAAATTCAAGGTGATGCTCAATGACCTCAAGGAGGCGTTTCGCAAGAAACGTGAGGAAGCCAAAGGCTCAAGAGAGCACATGAAAACTCTTGCTGCCAAGTGTGTTCAGGATTACAACGAAGCTGAAAAGCGCAAAGCTCTTGGGCGTCCTGGTATGGACCCCAAGATGGCTGCCAAGCACAAGAAGAAGCACACTGTGGCCCAGACTGAAGCTCCACGGCGGGAAGAAACTCACATTGTCTTCCCAGCCAACATGACAGGCTCGAAGCCTAAGGTTCCATAGTGGCTTCAGATCAGCAGAAAACCAAGGCAGCTGAAGCCGAAGCCAGAAAGCACAAAATCAAGCGCACCCCTGATGATGCACCACCCCCAAAGAAGAAGAAAATCAAGAAGAGAGATCAGGCTGCTCCCACAGAGCCCCTTATAGTTGAACCCATTGCTTCCGCACACCCTGACCCTGACAATCAAGAGCGTCCGTTGATCATTCATGAGTCTGCTTCCATAGAGGCTCCTGAAGCTCAAGAAGTTCTAGTCGTTGACCCCATCACGACTGAAGACATTGGTCCTCACGACAATGTAGAAGATGATGTAGTTCTTCCTCAGATTGAGCGCCCGACGGTATCATCGCCTGTTCTCACGAACAGCAAGCTCATCAGTATTGGTCGTCCTTTGACGCCAATCTCTCAAGATGCCTCGTGGGTTGATCGCCCCCAACCAGCAACCCCAAGTTAAGATTCACCAAGTACACCCCGTCCTCCACCAGCGCAAGCCGCCAGTCCATTGGTGAATGATGATAATTACATGGAGACCACACCCTCGCCAAAGGCGTCGCCCGTTTTTCAACGGCTTCGCAAAGGTCTCAAGCCATCGGTCTCCATGACCACCATCACAGAAGAAGACTCAAACTAGTCTAGCTCAGTGGCACGTCAAGTGTTCCCTGAAGACAATCCTTCTGTGACGGTTCCCTCATCTGAAGCAAATGTTGCTGAAGACAATCCGGCTGCATCAGTCGCAGAAAGACAAGAAGAAGAGCATGTTGCTACTCCCCCTACCACCAAAGAAGTTGATCTCGAGGAGAACGTATATGTGCCCTACCCTCCAGCTCCTCAAGTGGAGGTTGAGAATCCTGAGGCGCCCACCAACAACACCTCTGAAGCCAATGACGTTGTCATGGCTAAAGACTATGTGGCGCCTGCAGTGAACACTGTGCTTGAAGCCACTGTTGCTCCTACAACGAATGTGCAGCCTGACGCCTCTGCTGATGCCACTACTCCTGTTCCGCCACCAAGGCCCCACACCATTGAGCATGCATTCTACCAAGGCGGGCTTGTTCCTGTCAGATGGCCAATTCTGGTTCCTCCACCTGCTCCTGGACCTCAGTTTGACTATCATGTGGAGCATAGGCCTCAGGTTCAGAAGCCAAAACCAAGGCTGCCAAGGTTCCCAGGAACAGCATCGGCACCAGGCTCATTCAATGTCAACGGCTTCATTGCACACAACACCTTCTTCGATACTGGCAAGAACCCATACTCCAAGCCAAGAATATCATCAGATCGGTTCTAGAGCTATCAGCAGCGCAGCTACTACTCCTGCATTCTATACAATCAGGAGCGCATATTTCCTCATATGCGTCTGGACAGTGAAGCCATTGCTGGTCTGCCCTGCCTAGAAGAAGCCCTAGACTGTTTTCGTGATGCTGGCCTTCTGCAGTTTGTCACCGACAAGGTACATTGGAATGAAGAGCTTCTCCTGCAATTCTATGCAACCCTCCACATTCGCGGCTACAACAGGGATACAACGACATGGGTCCTTGAGTGGATGACGGGTAACATTCATCATGAAGCCAAAGCCTTTGATCTCACTGAGCTTATCGGCCTCTCCACTCCAGGCAAACTGTATGAACCTGGTTGTCAGCTTCATCGTGATGCATTGGAGAGCCTCTTCCAGAAACCAGAGCCCAACATGAGCCAGATGCTTAGCATGATGAAGCCACTACCCCAGGATGCTGAGTATCCCAAGGAATTCCTTGTTGAAGACCTAGAGTATCTTCCCCACACTATCTATCATATCATTAGGTGAACTCTATGGCCCATCAAAGGGCATTCCTCCTCAGCAAAGCTTGAAGGTGCAATGAAGACATTGGTCTTCTACATTGTAAATGGCAAAAGCTTCAATACTGAAGATTTCTTCATTCGCCAGTTTGCTGCATCTGGGTCTGACTTTTTTGGTATAAAATTCTATGCTCCTTGGATTATGTGTCTGATCAAGCTCCACTCTGCCATTGACTATCATCCCTCTGCTCGTAACCATCTCATATTTTTACCAGAGGTTGATATGTCCATTGAAGCCATTTACCCAGAGCCTGTCAAGGAAGCACTATATCTTCACAATATAGATCGTCAGAGCTTTTCCCAGCATGTTGAAGGTGTTCAGGTTGCTTCTCGTGTTTATCCACTAGCCGGCAACACTCGCCGTGCACACACTGAAGCCACTGAAAGCACCATTGCTCCAAGGCCTCGGAAGTGCTCTCGTGTGCTCAATGACCGAGAGCTTCTCGTGGCCTTGCATCAAAAGCATGACAAGCATCACTACTGAATGAAGCGTCAAATGCAAAGCCTCTTGGTGGATGTCAATCGCATTCACAATCTTGCCACCAAGAATGCCTTTGTCACCCATGAAACCTGTCGGAGGTCTTGGAAGAGTCTGACATTGCTAAGTGCTGAAGCTGATCTTCAAGACGATGGCTTCACTGTAGAGATTCAAGTTAGACTCCACTCCTCCCAGGAATGATGTCTTACGCCAAACCCCGTCTCTTGAAGACTCAGAATACTCCTCCTCCGCAGCAACTATGAATGCCAAAGTCTTGGATGACGCAGATGATGCTACCTCACCACCTCCAACCTCAGCGCGTGTCGACACTACACCAAGTACTTCTGCACCACGAAACCTCAATGACGACCCTGCTGCTTCACCTACTCCTCATGGGAATGAGTACAGCCTATGTCTTCAAACATTTTTGGTCCTTACTGACAAAAGGGGGAGAAGCATAGGTTGATAGTCTTCAAGCGGGTCCTGATGGGTGGTTGATATACTTTTTTCCTAGTGCTTACAACTCTTGTTTTGCTACATTTGGTTCCTTGAGTTGTAACACTTAAACTTGATGGTCGTCTGCTACTTTTTCTGCTATTCTGTGTGATGCGATGATAAATTCCGCATATGTGATGATAAATCCCGCATGAACTCATTCCGCAGACGTCCATTTTTCATTATGCATGTCATTATTCTTGTGTATCTGTTCATGCATGATGTATTGTCTTCATATGGTGAAGAAGATCCCCACAAGTACAACCTGCCATGTGCATTTGCATTCCAACGCAAAACATTTGCACATATTTAGGGGGAGCCTTTTTGCCATCTATGAAGACAATATCTTAATCCTTACAATTTGACATACTTTTATCCCCGTTGAAAACTTCAACCAGTTTGTCATCAATCACCAAAAAGGGGGAGATTGTAAGTGCATCTAGTGCCACCCCTAGTTGGTTTTGGAGTATTGACGACAAACCTGGTTAAGGGGCTGATGTGTTTTCGAGAATTAAAGGATAACACAGGTATTAGTTCCTCTTTGATTCGGTTTACCTACCGGAGATGACCCCTAAAAATGTGTGAAGACATTGAAGACAATGGTGGTCTGTGAAGATATTCACATTGAAGACTATGACATGAGAAGACATTGAGTGAAGACTATGGAGCGTGAAGACTTAGTTGTTTCGTTGTTTCCTTTTCTTCTTTGTTGAGTCATAGGAACCACCGCACTGTTAAGTGGGGTCCAAGTGAACAAAGTCAGAGTAACTGAAGTGATGCTCAAACCAAAACCTATGTCTTCGAGCGAAGACAATGAGAGCAAATCTTATCCTGTGTCGGATAAGTTAACTTTACTTGTATCCCAAGTCAAGCTGCCGCGTGTGTTTGAAATATGAACGTTGCGACACGTGTTAGTTCCTTAGTGACCCAGGGTCATTTCGGACATATCCGGTCGGGTTGCCCAGTGGCTATAAATAGCCCACCCCCGACACCATAAATTGTTGGCTGCTCAGAGTTAGTACACGGCTTTTGTCGTTTGAGAGCAACCCACCGCCGAAGCTTTCGAGAGAGAATCCTTGCGAGGACAAAGCCCTAACCACCCAGAGCCCAAAGAGTGTTTGGCATCACTGAAGTCTTTCTGTCCGCGTGATCTGAAGAATTGTTACACTTGAGGACTGTGAATCCTCCAGCCGGTTAGGCATCACGTTCTGAGCATCCGAGATCCATTGTGGATTGCTGATGAACGAAGTCTGTGAAGGTTCGGAAGTCTACCTTGAAGACTTACCAGAGTGATTGGGCGGGGACTAAGTGTCCTTAGCTCAAGGGGAATAAGGTGAAGACGCAGTCTTCTGAGTTGAATCTCAGCCTCCCTAACCAGACGTACAGTTGTCACAGCAACTGGAACTGGTCGAACAAATCCCTGTCCTTCTGAAGCCACTGGTTCTATCTCTTACTTCTCTTTACTTACAGTTTGTCTTCGTGAAGTCATTGCCTGCTTGTATTATCTGTTTGACTTTACTGTGTGACTATCTGTTCTGATTGGCTTTATACTATCTTCCATCCTGATCTTTACTACTTTGCTGCTATTAGTCTTCATGCTTTCACTCCATTGAATACTTGACTATGGCTTGTCTAGTGTAGTCTACCTTCCACTGCATTAGAATAGTGTTGTTTATATTATCTCTCTTCGAAACGCCCATGTTTTGAAGACTTTCATAAAACTCACCTATTCACCCCCCCCCTCTAGTCGATAACTAGCCCTTTGCCCGCACGTGGGACGCGGTGCGGGGCGCGGAGTTTCGACGCGATGCGGTGACGCGTCGCCCTCCAACTGGCGTTGCATGCTCCTGCCTGGCGCGTGATCCAGAGCGAATCTGCGCGCTTGATCCGAGGCGACCTGGCGCACAGGAGTTCCAGGTGACGGCGGATCTGCTTCGTGCTCCGCGCCTGCTCCGTCTTCTTCTGGCACATGCAATATGAGCTCGTTTTCTTCAAAATTTTGATCATTTTCTGCACCAGTTTCTGCACCGATTTCTGCTGCATGATCCTGCATATAAGGAGACAGGGTTCCACTAGTAGGATCATCAGTTGGGTTAGTACAATTGTCGCCCCCATGATCAATGTTTTGGAGATGTGGTGGAAGAAGAAGTAATTCTTTCTTGAGAAGTGCTCCGGCATTGGGATGAAGTGATGCAAAAGGATAAACAAATTCATCAAACACAACATCTCGAGAGATATAAACTCTACTAGTGGAAACATCAAGGCATTTGACTCCTTTGTGGATTGGACTATATCCAAGAAACACACACTTTTTGGAACGGAATGCAAGCTTACGTGTATTGTATGGACGAAGGTTAGGCCAACAAGCACAACCGAATACACGAAGTGTTTTGTAGTCAGGAGTTGTACCAAAAAGACGTGTGATGGGAGTTTCAAACTTGATGACTTTACTAGGGAGTAAATTAATGAGGTATGTGGCAGTCAAGAATGCCTCATCCCAGAACTTTAGTGGCATGGATGCATTTGCTTGTAGAGCTAACCCTACTTCAACAACATGGCGATGTTTCCTTTCGGCCGAGCCGTTCTGTTGATGTGCATGAGGGCATGATACATGATGTGATATGCCAAGCTCTTGAAAAAAGAGAGATTGAGTTTATTGTATTCACCTCCCCAGTCGGTTTGCATAGCAATATTCTTAGTGTTTAGTTTTCGCTCAACGAGGTTTTGAAAGTTCTTGAAAACTAGAAACACTTTGGATCGTTTCTTAAGAAGATAGATCCATGTAAATTTGCTATAGTCATCGATGAAGCTAACATAATACGAGTGTCTACCAACAGAGGTGGGAGCTGGTCCCCACACATCAGAAAAAACAAGTGCAAAGGTGCAGTAGAAACACTAAATGAAATAGGATATGACAACTGATGACTTTTAGCTTGTTGACATGGATCACAAATAGACTCAACACTAGACTCATGAGAGTGGGGAAGTTTATTCTTGCTAAGAACGAGCTTGACAATAGCTGATGAAGGATGACCTAATCTACTGTGCCACTTTGCTGAAGAAGGCTTGACAGCAACAAAAGCTTGTTTATTCGATGATGATGACGAAGATATGAGTGGGTAGAGACCTCCACACACTTGCCCCTAAGAAGCACTCTCCTCGTGTCCAAGTCCTTTACCAAAAAGAAATAAGGATAAAATTCAATAAGAACACGATTATCAAGAGTAAATCTATGATCTGAAAGGAGATTTTTTGATGTTGAAGGGACATATAGAACTCTTTTTAGATGCAAATTCTTTATGGGGTTTTTGACAATTGAACTACCAACGTGAGTGATTTTCATACCAGAACCGCTAGTAGTATGCCCTTGGTCGTGTCCACGATACTTGTCTCTAATTGTCAGCTTCTCGAGCTCCCCTGTGATGTGATTTGTGGTGCCCGTGTCCGCATACCAGTTGGTGTCGACACCATAGGAGTCGGTGACCATGTTGGCCCCCTTCTCCTCATGTTCATCTTCATCATCATACCGATGCCAACAATCACGAGCACCTCCTGGATGATGCTTGTAGCAAATTTGACATTCTGGATAGTCTCGAACCTGCTGACGTTGTTGCTGTGGACGACTGCGGCCACCACTGCCGCCGCTATTTCCACCAGATGGAGTTGGGGAGGGGCGCCTGCCTCGGCCGCGCCCCCTGCTGTTGCTGTGCCGGCGGCCTCTGTTCTAGCCGCGCCCGCGCCCCCTGTAGGCTAGGTTTGCTGAGGTCTTGAATCCTGCATCTGGACCGTCACCGAGCATCTCCACGCGCTGATCAAACGCTGCAATCTGGGCGAATAGATCATCTACTGAAATATGGTTTTTAACTACGCCAATGGCTGCCACAACAGGGTCATAGTCCCTGTCAAGCCCAGCGAGGACGTAATCTACCATCTCAGGGTCCGAGACGGGGCGTCCCGCTGCTGCCAGCTCGTCTCCCAGGTTCTTCATCCTGGAGATGAAGGCACTACTAGACATAGAGCCTTTTTTGGTGTTGGTGATGGCGATCCGCAGATTGGTGATGCGCGATTGGGACTGCGAGGCAAACAAGGTGGTGATGGCAGTCCAGAGATCGAAGGTCGTCTCCTTGCTCACAACTTGGGCGAGAATCTCCATTTACAGGGAGTTCAGGAGGTGACTAAGGACTTGCTGATCCTTCGATATCCACTGAGCGTACGGAGGATTGGGCTCGGTGGTGACGGTTTTGTCCGTCTGCTGCTGCTGCACCGTCTTCGGTGGCGCTACGTATGAACCGTCCAGGAGGCCGGTGACCTGCGCTCCTCGCAGGCCCGGCATGACCTGTGCCTTCCATAGGATGAAATTGATCTTGGTGAGCTTCTCTGATGGGAGAGCGCCAAGGTTGAGAGAGACGGTTGATGACGACGACATGGCGAGGGTGAGCGAGGAAGGATGGCGAGGGCGATCGAGGAAGGAGGTAGCTGGCTAGATCGATAGGAAGAGGATGGCTCTGTATACCATGTTAGATGGGAAGCGTTTCTAGCCGCGTGTGTATATATTGATCTAGGCAGGAAACGCCCTACCGTGGCTTACAAGAAGTTTACCGATCTCTTGGGGATTCGGTTTGTTGCAAAGGAGATAGGAGAAGCTACGGGAGAGGAAGAGATAGAATCAGTTTGAGATTACAAGAATATATCTCTAAATCTAACACCCATAAATCTGAGTCATATGCACGTGTGGGGCTTCAGATTGTACTTCTCCAGCAGCATTCTCAAGCTCGCCCTTTGTCAACATATGGTACACCACTTTGTGGAACTCAGCCCTAGCAACTTTGTCATCTGAATGAATTCTGCGAAGACCCACTCGAAGCTTTCAACTTGCTCGTCTCGCATCAGCACGCCACCGAGTATAATGCTCTTAAAATGGTTGTTCACCCTGGCAAACAAGTCGAACGGCATATCATACAGGTTTGTTTGATATGTTGTATCGAATGTTATCACATCCGCAAAAAACTTGTACTGCATCCTGCTGTCTCTATTTGTCCACATTAAGTTCCTTATTCGACAATCACTGTCCGCAAGAAGGCGATAATTGAATTGCGGGTCATTCGCTTCCAGGTCTGAAAATACCTCCATTGTCTTGCGAACATCATCATCGGCTTGGTCAACCTCCCAGGATTACAAGTTATAGAAATCGTACGCTTCGCCAAGCGAATCGAAACTTTTCCCAAGCCCCGGCTTGAGCACATTTGCACTTGGGTTATCTGCATAGTCCCTTATGGACTTCACTAGAGCGCTGACCCTTGAAGAGCACGGCATCCCGTCCGGCGGCGCTGACCCAATTCGCAACCTGCAGAGCACTCCCGTCAGGACTTACTGCTGTCAGAGTGGCCATCAACTTCAGACAAACTGCATGAGTAAAACGCTGTCAGTTAAGTGCCTCTTGCTCCCTGTCAGTCAGAGCGACCTTGCTTGGAGCTGCGGGATTCACTTTCCCTGTGGATTCCACCGACTGCGCTGGCCATCAACTTCCTCGACGCCGCCCCCATGCCGGCACGGCCGCCGTCGTTGCGAGAACCAAAAACTTCGCCCAGAAGCTGCTCCATTTCCACCCAGGTCGTCAGGCCAGCGCCAACGGATCTGGATGTTCTGAGCTGGCTGGAACTCCGGCAACCGGAAGCTGCGGCATACAAACACAGCGGCAGCCCCAAATCCACATACTAGTCGACTGTAAAGATCTTTACCGGTCGACTGTAAAGATCCGGCCGAAATTCCATTCGCGGCAGGCCTCACTGGTTAGACGGCGGCGATTTCTCTACAGTCGTGCTCTGCTTTTCGCCGCTCTTGGGCACTCCGCACTTGCGGCTCACTAGCGCGTTGGCCCAGAGTCTGCGAACAACCAAACGCAGCGCCCGGAACGTTTAGTACCACATCGCTCCGCTAGCAACATTGTACGCCGGTTAAATAGCCTAGTGCTGACCTTTTCATCGCCGAGGACGCAGAGGCAAAAGCAGTCGCTACGCACTTCTGGCCGTGCCTGTCCTGGCGGCCTGTGACCCTAGGTCTCTCCTCCCTTGGAGGTGCGGGGGGTTAGAAGTACGGTGCGATGTCAGTCTTTTTATTTTTCCCAACATTTTTTTACTTTACTGTTTCTCTTTTTTTTTTACTTTTGATTTGCCCAATATTTTTTCCTTTTCATTTTACTATTTTGCAGGTTGTGCAACAGGTGAACATGTAAAATTTAATAATAAAACATATGTTTTTTTCTTTTCCTAATATTTTGATTTCCATTTATTATCCTTCTTCCTTTTTCTAATATTTTTTCTTTACACTTTTACTATTTAGCAGGTTGTGTAAGAGGTGAAATGTCAAGTCTAAAATAGAAACTAAGTTCTTTTCCTTTTTCTAATATTTTTTAGTTTTTTATTAGTATTTTTATTTTATTTTCCTAATAATTTTTACTTTTATTTTATTACTATTTTTTAATATTTAGATTCTACCAATGTTTTCTCCTTTTTTATTTTACTATTTTGTAGCTTGTGCAACAGGTGAACATGTAAAGTCTAAAACTAAAAACTATAAATAAACTAAGCTTTTTTCCTTTTCCTAATATTTCCCTTTTATTTTATTAGTCCTTTTGATTTTTATTGTCCTAATGTTTTTTCTTTTCTACTACTCTAAGGCTCATATACTAATATTTTGCCGGTTTTGCAACATGTGCACATGTAAAATATAAAAATATAAAATAAAAACTAAAAATAACTAATTTGTTCCCTTCCTGATATTTTTCCTCTTTTCTTTTATTAGTATTTTTTATTTTTATTTTGCTAATATTTTCCATTTTTACTGTTATAAGGCGCATATACTAATATTTTGCAGGTTGTGCAACAGGTGCAAAATATAAAATAAAAACTAAAATTAAACTAAGTTTTTTATTTTCCAAATATTTTACCTAAAATTACTACTCTGAAACTAAAATGGACATGCCCCCTTACATATCCATTTAGAAAGAAGACACCCGTGCTTAAATTAGAAAAGTGATTAGCTCATGCCCCTTTATGTACCTATTTATAAAGAAGACACCCATTCCTGAATTATAAAAGTGATTAGCTCATGCCCCTTTACGTATCCATTTAGAAAGAAGACACCCATTCTTAAAATAGAAAAGTGATTAGCTCATGCCCCTTTATGTATCCGTTAGAAAAAAGACACCCATTCCTAAATTAGAAAAGTGATTAGCTCATGCCCCTTTACGTATCCATTTAGGACACAGTAAAAATGCACCTAATCCCTGCCCTCTCATGTGTTTATCGTTTCTGGCCGTCCATATTCTGACCTCGGTGTTTTTGGCCGTTGGCTATATCTATGGGCCAGCTGTCCTATGGGTTGCTGCTCTAGAGTCTGAAAGCAAGCAATGTGGTAAACTGGCCTGTTCGGCCAGCCCAACACCATTCCTCTCGGCAAGCCTACGCCAGCCCACTCGGTCTCTAACTCACGAAGAAACAAGCAAACAGGCTAATACACATGTCATTGTGCTGCCACCTCCGCCGGCTCTTCCTCTCGAAATTTCTTATGACGTTGTCCGCCTAGATGCTGGCGTCCTCGCTTTCTCCAATCTTTCCCCTGAAGTTGTAGCAGGGAGGTGCTCAACCTCATGGCGGCGATGAGATCCACTCTCAGACCGACGTAGCAGGGAGGAAATTTTATGGATTAGGGATGATTTCCAATTCATGGCAGCGAGGGTGAAAGATCGTGGATGTCGCCTAGAGGGGGGGGGTGAATAGGCGCTTTAAAATAATTACGGTTGAGGCTTGAACAAATGCGGAATAAACCTAGCGGTTAATTTGTCAAGCACAAAACCTACAACAACTAGGCTCACCTATGTGCACCAACAACTTATGCTAAGCAAGAAAAACTACTTAGGTGATAGCAAGATATATGACAAGAAACAATATGGCTATCACAAAGTAAAGTGCATAAGTAAAGGGCTCGGGTAAGAGATAACCGAGGCACGCGGAGACGATGATGTATCCCGAAGTTCACACCCTTGCGAATGCTAATTTCCGTTTGGAGCGGTGTTGAGGCACAATGCTCCCCAAGAAGCCACTAGGGCCACCGTAATCTCCTCACGCCCTCGCACAATGCAAGATGCTGTGATTCCACTAAGGGACCCTTGAGGGCGGTCACCGAACCCGTACAAATGGCAACCCTTGGGGGCGGTCACCGAACCCGTACACTTTGGAAACCCTTGGGGGCGGTCACCGGAACCCGTCAAATTGCTCGGGGCGATCTCCACAACCTAATTAGAGACCCCGATGCTTGCCCGGAGCTTTACACCACAATGATTGAGCTCTGAACACCACCAACCGTCTAGGGCGCCAAGGCACCCAAGAGGAACAAACTCTAGGGTGCCCAAACACCCAAGAGTAATAAGCTTCTCAAACTTCACTTCCACGTATCACCGTGGAGAACTCAAACCGATGCACCAAATGCAATGGCAAGGGCACACGGAGTGCCCAAGTCCTTCTCTCCCAAATCCCACCAAAGCAACTAATGCTAGGGAGGAAAATGAGAGGAAGAACGAAAGAAGAACACGAAGAACTCCAAGATCTAGATCCAAAGGGTTCCCCTGACAAAAAGGAGAAAGTGATTGGTGGAAATGTGGATCTAGATCTCATCTCTCTTTTCCCTCAAAAACTAGCAAGAATCCATGGAGGGATTGAGAGTTAGCAAGCTCGAAGAAGGTCAACAATGGGGGAAGAACACGAGCTCAAAGGATTAGGTTCATTGGGGAAGAAGACCCCCTTTTATAGGTGGGAAAAAAATCCAACCGTTATGCTCACAGCCCGCACAGAGCGGTACTACCGCTCCAAGGAGCGGTACTACCGCTAGGGCGGTAGTACCCCTTTGAAACACAACAGCGAGGAGGCAAAAAGGCCAGAAGAACCGTCGAAGCGGTACTACCACTCGTCCTCTCGGTACTACCGCAAATGGTAGCGGTACTACTGCTTGCAAGCGGTACTAAAAAAATACTTCCGTGCCTACCTCCGCTGAGCAAAACACGAGATTTTGGTCCGGAGCGGTACTACCGCTTAGGAGCCGCGGTAGTACTACTCTGGAGCGGTAATATCGCTCAGGAGCCGCGGTAGTACTGCTCTGGCGCGCTAGTAAAAAATTACATCCGCTCTAGTCGCGGTAGTACCGCTGCAGCCTTTACCAAAACAGCCACAACTTTTGCAAACGGACTCCGAATTCAACGAAACCAAGTTTGTTGGAAAGCTAACGACATGGGCTAACACAATCTTGATAGAAATATCAATAAGAAGCCAATGAGAAAAGGCCCATAAGAAAATGGTGAGAACCCTTCCTCGGAAAAGACCGGTAAAACCTCCAGCACCGAAAACATCATAGAAGACGCATGCGAACTCCATTTTCGATGAACTCAAGCTTGTCATCAAGATGACCATAAGCTCCAAGACTCACAAAGATAACCAAACAAGAACCAAGAAACACGATGCAAGGATGCAATGGTTTGAGCTCTCTACTAACGATACGATCAAGCTACCAACTTGAGAGCCCCCCTTGATAGTACGGCAAGCGATCCTATAACCCGGTCTCCCAACTACCACCCCACGAGACCTGTAAAATATAAAATCTATCAAGGCCAAACCTTTGCCTTGCACATGGTCCACTTGAGCTAGATGATGACGATCTTGACTCCCTCAAGATGGACCACCTTTCTTGATTGCGTTGGCTCGATGAAGACTAGATGATTGCTCCCCCATAGTTCACTATGGGTGAGCCACTCTTCGGCACATCTTCACAAGTCCATTGACACCATAATGGATGGCAAGATTCAAGAACTTAATCTCTTCGTGATGCTCCACTTGAACTTGCACACGGCAATCTTGATGACGATCACCACTTGATGTCATCCTTTCTATGGGTTGTATGATATCTTCCTCTTGACGCAAGCCCATGGACACGTACCTAACCCCACATAGAACTCTCACATAGACCATGGGTTAGTACACAAAGTGCAATGGACAAAGCTTACCATACCATTGGATCACTTGATCCCTCTCGGTACATCTTCTACGCTTTGTGAGTTGATCAACTTGATTCACTCTTGACTTAGTCTTGATCAACTTGATTCACTCTTGACTTAGTCTTGATCAACCTTGAATCTTTCAAACTCTCTTCATTTGGATGATGTCTTGAAGTTAAACATGAATGAGCACACAATCTTCTTCTTCAAGACATGCTTGCAATAAGCTCAACACTCGCATGACCAATCTTTGGATAATTCCTTAATAGCACCTTGGTCAACTCATAAACTCCTTGAAACCAACCCATAGACTTCAAGAAAAGCCTATGGACAAATCCTTCAAATATAACTCAAGACAACCATTAGTCCATAGAGATTGTCATCAATTACCAAAACCAAACATGGGGGCACCGCTTGTTCTTTCAATCTCCCCCATTTTGGTAATTGATGACAATCACTTTCAAGAGAGTTTATATAAGGAATTATGCTTCACTATGCAATGCAACAACCAATAGTGCATGCATATGAGATGCAAATGCTAAGGAACAAAACCAAAGCAAGAGGAGATAACTCTCTAAACTTCTCCACAAAACTCTATGAAACTCCTCCCCCATTGGCATCGATTGCCAAAATGGGTGAAAAGCTTAGAATGCCAATATAAAGAGTGTTCCTCCATAAATTGTGTATCTCTCAAAAAGAGAGTGGAATGCAATACACATATCCAATGGTAAATACTTGGAGGAAGACAAACTATATTTAGACCCAAAGATTGCAAAAGAATGATATGCCACAAAGACATAACAAAGAGAGAAACAAGAAATCGAGCAATCAAAAGATACAAATTGAAGCAAGCAATCAAAGGATATCAATTGAACCAACTAGACCAAAGATCCTATGAGCCACATGAATGAAGGATATTATGATATGAGCCGAGGAGTGTTCTAAAGAAACTAGAGAAGCTCCCCATGATTTGTGCACATCAAGAATTTTTGTATTCGGATACAAAGTACACAAAATAGGATCATAGCTCCCCCAAAATCAATAGAAACTTACAACAAGTGCATGTGAGCATATAGGAAACTAAGCCTAGTACTTGCAACAAACACATGGTTGAGCAACAAGTAAAAGAGGCAACTTGAGAATGGGCTCAACCAAAAAGATGTGTGTGAGTCAAGGCAATGAACTTGAGAAGACTAAAGTACGGATGAGCATAAAGCATCAATAAAGTCTTGAAAGAATGAGGCACACGGTGCAAGGCCTATCATTCCCACACACAACTAGCAAATGGGTTCACAAGCTTACAAATAAGCATATAAAGAACCTATGCTTGTGACAACCCGTGGTGAAGATAGAAGATGAAAGCCTCATCAAGACGAGGGATACCAATTAAGATGGCAAAAGCCTCGTAAAGACAAGCATGAGGAAAATAATCTTCACCACACAAGAGTTCATCATGATGCTACAATAGAGGGCACGCACTCAAGGCAAAAGCTTTCACGGAGCCACCAAAGAAATAACATAAGAAAGACAAGGTGGACGTGAAAGAAAGGATATCAACTAGAGATGTAAATTCTCTCAAGTGTATAGGATTCTAGGTAGACGAAATCATGATGATATATATCTACAAAGAAGGATGTACACCCAAAATAGTTGCAGCACGAAGGAACAAGATATCCAAAAGGAAGTCATACATATACCAATAAGATATTTGCCTGGAAGCATATCACATGGCTAGATATGGTCTTATTGTATATAAATGAATTCCTACCGCACGAACATCAAAGACATCACAACTAGCAACAAGAGATCATCGTTGGGATGCTTTGAGAAAGGAAACAAGTATCACAAGATACGAAATGAATATCATGCCAAGATGCAACCTACACAGGGTTGAATGCAAGAGAGGAAAGCATGAATAGATACTTGTTACCGAGATATCATTGGAAGGATGTAGTAGATACCAATTGAAGGTAGATAGTAGTTCATTGATCATCCTAGCTTGACTCCAATGAGCACATGGTGACAACACCTTCCTTGTGAGTGAGCCAAGCATCCAATGCATCTCCAACCGCTCCTAGAAGAACAACACAAACTAAACGGTACGCAAACTCATCGGAACCAAATAGTTAGAAACACCAATACATAGGACAAACTCCACATAAATATGTGCATATAGATATGAAAATGAATTTCATGCACATCTCATCCAAATTGAGACTAGGTGGAGTTTCCCCTATATATTGAGTCAAAGGGAGAAAGCATGCCAAATAACATACAAGAAGTAAACATGCATGCTCAAGACTTTCAACACCCGAAACCAAAGGACAAAGAAATGCCAAGTGAAAAGGATACCAAATGGAGAACTCATCACTTGGAAGATATTATTAAAGATACATCAAGGAATGAGATATCCATTGATACAAACTAAATTAAAAGATGTCAAACTCCCAAAGAGAGGATGGTTCCAAACAAACCAAGCTCTCAACAAAGTTTCATGATGGCACAAGGTACCAAAAGAAAGCGGCTTGCCTTCCACCAACACACACTTGATAAGGATCACAAGAAGAGTGTTATAAAAAAATAGGATAGCTCCCCCACAAGTTGTGCACTATAGAGAATTTGCTATTGAATACAAAATGCACAAGGTGGGATCACCACTTTCACTATATCTAGAAAACACTAGACAAGAACAAGAAATTAAAACGATCCACAAGTGGTATGGAAGACAACGGGAGTTGACACAAACCTTGGCAAGACAAAAGGCAAATAAAAACAAAAGCCAATGTAAAGATGATCAATAAATTCTACCACACATAAGTGACTACCAATTGTCAAAAGACAAGAAGTATTTGGAAATAATTCCCGGTGGTAGATAACAAGGATATCCAACATCATCTTCACAACAAACACAAGCAAATTGCCACTTGTAGAGCTAACATGTCACCTAGGAACAATATAATTTACAATATCAATTCTAGGAGACAATATCTCAAATGTACACATTTTCTAGGCTTGTAGTATGACATAGCATATTACTCCCCCATAATGTGACACCAATAAGAACTTAACAAGAGGCAATAAGAGGATCCAACACGAGATAATCAATGGAATTTTTAGAATTTGAATTTCTCATGAGAGATATACCACCTAGCGACTAGATAATCTTGTAATATCAATACTAGATGGTATTCCTCATGTACACACATTTAAAGGATTGTGAGGTGCACAAAGCACATCACTCCCCCAAAATGGGATGTTCCATTGATCTCTCACACGAGCCAACTAGGATACAAACAAGAAGCAAAAAGGCTCAACGCACGACGCACACGTACATGATGTGCAAACCAACACACACATACTTGATTGCTCAAGATAAGCAAGTTGGAAGCGCAACATATACAAACACATGCAAGGAACAAAACCAAAACATGCAAGGGGGCAAGTAACTTTCAAGGTAAACAATTTAAGTACAAGTTACCGCAAGGAGGCACATTGGATATAAGATAGAAACTTGATAATCCAATTGACTTGGCTTGAGACAAAGAGAATGATGAAGTCCCCTTAATTCTTCATAATGTAGCCAAGTCTCCAATGCCCTCCAACAACACCTATTGATCAAGTTTGAGCTTGTTGGTCCCCAACCAAGTTGGGTCCTAAGATGTTAGTCACAATAGGCTTGGCAACCCAAATGGTTCTTTTCTTGACACCACTTTGAGTACCAACAAACTTGGCAACCACATTGCCAACCTTATCCTTCCCAAGAGAATAGACATCATCAATAATAATTGGGTTGGATAAGTTACCACTAGTGCATGAAGAAGCGAGGTGACCTTTCTCACGACATAGGTAGCAACGTCTACTCTTCACTTTCTTCTCACTTGATTTCTCAACTTGAGAAGCATTAGCTTGAGTCTTCTTGGGAAGAGGCCTTTCTTCAACTTGAGGTTGAGCATGAGAATGCACTTGTAGCCGCTTCCCTTGTTGCTTGTCACTAAAGGCCTTCTTCTTCAATGGGCAAGATCTAACATGATGCCCTTCAATTTTGCACTTGAAGCAAATAATCTTGGCCGAACTCTTGACTTGTTTTTGGCCCTTCTTGTTGATGTTCTTGGACTACTTCTTCTTATTGGAGTTGAATCCAAGTCCACCTTTGTCATTAGGAGATTTTTGCACACTCAAGATATTGTTGAGTGTGGATTTCCCTTTATGACACTTTTCCAAGTCTTTCTTCAAAGAAGTGACTTGGGCCTTGAGCTCTTTGATTTCCTCTACATGGTTAGTCTCAACACAAGTACTAGAGGAAGTATAAGCTTCATCATTAGAGCAACAAGGCAAGGAAAGCAATTCATCATAAGATGTACCAACATTGTGAGTAGATGAATTACAAGGACTAGCACATGGCAATATAGTATTTTGACTAGAAGTAGTGCTAGTATCCACATGAGGCTCACTTGATGTTACCTTAGCAATCATGGCCTCATGAGCTACCTTTAGCACATTATGGGATACTAGAAGATCATCATGAGAGCTTGAGAGCTTTTCACGGCTTTCTTCCAATTTCCCATAATTGCTAGATAGCAACTCAAATTGAGCCCGTAGCTCAACATTCTCCTTCAAAATGGATGCTTCACAAGTAATAGAGTTAGTAGCACAAGCATCATCATTTACAACAATAGGAGAGGACAACTTGGCAAGCTCTTTTAAATAAGAAGCTTCAAGTTGAGCATGAGACTCGGTGAGTTTGATGAGCTCACCCTTGATGACCCTTGAGCCATTTTCGAGGTGCTCAAAATCCTCAAGGAGTCTAGCATGAGAAACTTCAAGCTTAGCATTTTTAGTTTTGAAATCATTGGCTACCTCAAGATCTCTATCATGAGATTCCCTCACTCTAGATAGTTCTAGAGCAAAAGTCTCCTCATGAGATTCGGAGGTAGTTTGTTCATGTTCAAGAGCTTGAGATAGCCCCGTGATCTCATTTGAGTAATCACGCCCATGAGCTTCCATTTTCTCAATGGTGACCTCATGCTCCTCTAGATGAGATTCCAACTCCTCAATGTATTTCTTGCCATCAATGGCAACGGACATTATTTCCATGAAGTTGGAACGAGCAATTTATTTTTTATGAAGAGCTTTAAAAATCATTTCCCCCTTAGTTTTTAAGGAAGCAACATTATCATTCTCTTCATCATTATCCTCATCATCATTAGCATCAACATCATCATCAAGAGAAATATTGGGGTACAAAGTAGGAGATACCTTTGACGCCTTAGCCATAAGGCAAAAAGCAATAGATGATGATGTAGGATCCCTTGAGGCACCATTAAACACAACATCTTGTTCCATAGAGTGTTTGGTTTCCTCTACATTGTTAGCACAACAATTCAAGGAAATAGATGCATTTTTATCATGGCAAAAAGACATAGCAAGCATATCATCATGAGATCTAGTCAAGCAATTTCTACATGATATGCAAGGACTATCAACACAAGCATGTGAAATATTTGGAGTGCTCGAAGTGTTAAAGCCCAAAGAGGGAGCATTGCAATAAAATAGTGATGAAGGATCATCCACAATAAGCATACTATCATCATTGCAATGACCAACACTACTCACCATATCACTACCTTGTGGCAAACCACATGTAGGTGAAGTAGAAGAAGTTGAGAAGACTATACGATCGGAGGTGGAGGGAGAACAATCATCCCCACAAATATTGGACACACCATATTTATCTTGAAGCTTTGTCCACAACTCATGAGCATCCCGGAACGGCATGAGTTGAAAAATAACTACATTGCTCAAAGCATCAAAAAGCACATTATAAGCTTGAGCATTGAGATAAGATTTTTTTTCATCCTCTAAAGATAATCCTTGGGGATCCTTTGGAGGAGAAAAACCCATATCTACAATTCGCTCTAAATTTGGGTCCATGACCCTAAAGAGATTAAGCATGCAAATTACCCAAACATCAAAATTTGTGCCATCGAAACTAAGAGTGTCAGAGAATCCTAGTCCCCTAGTCGACATCTTTACTCTCTAGGCGGTTAAGCCCAACAAAGAGAGACGAGGCTCTGAAACCAATTGAAAGATCGTGGATGTCGCCTAGAGCGGGGGGGGGGGGGTGAATAGGCGCTTTAAAATAATTACAGTTGAGGCTTGAACAAATGCGGAATAAACCTAGCGGTTAATTTGTCAAGCACAAAACCTACAACAACTAGGCTCACCTATGTGCACCAACAACTTATGCTAAGCAAGAAAAACTACTTAGGTGATAGCAAGATATATGACAAGAAACAATATGGCTATCACAAAGTAAAGTGCATAAGTAAATGTCTCGGGTAAGAGATAACCGAGGCACGCGGAGACAATGATGTATCCCGAAGTTCACACCCTTGCGGATGCTAATCTCCGTTTGGAGCGGTGTGGAGGCACAATGCTCCCCAAGAAGCCACTAGGGCCACCGTAATCTCCTCATGCCCTCGCACAATGCAAGATGTCGTGATTCCACTAAGGGACCCTTGAGGGTGGTCACCGAACCCGTACAAATGGCAACCCTTGGGGGCGGTCACCGAACCCATACACTTTGGAAACCCTTGGGGGCGGTCACCGGAACCGGTCAAATTGCTCGGGGCGATCTCCACAACCTAATTGGAGACCCCGACGCTTGCCCAGAGCTTTACACCACAATGATTGAGCTCCGAACACCACCAACCGTCTAGGGCGCCAAGGCACCCAAGAGGAACAAGCTCTAGGGTGCCCAAACACCCAAGAGTAATAAGCTTCTCAAACTTCACTTCCACGTATCATCGTGGAGAACTCAAACCGACGCACCAAATTCAATGGCAAGGGCACACGGAGTGCCCAAGTCCTTCTCTCCCAAATCCCACCAAAGCAGCTAATGCTAGGGAGGAAAATGAGAGGAAGAACGAAAGAAGAACACGAAGAACTCCAAGATCTAGATCCAAAGGGTTCCTCTCACAAAAAGGAGAAAGTGATTGGTGGAACTGTGGATCTAGATCTCCTCTCTCTTTTCCCTCAAAAACTAGCAAGAATCCATGGAGGGATTGAGAGTTAGCAAGCTCGAAGAAGGTCAACAATGGGGGAAGAACACGAGCTCAAAGGATTAGGTTCATTGGGTTAGAAGACTCCCTTTTATAGGTGGGAAAAATCCAACCGTTATGCTCACAGCCCGCACAGAGCGGTACTACCGCTCCAAGGAGCGGTACTACCGCTAGGGAGGTAGTACCCCTTTGAAACACAACAGCGAGGAGGCAAAAAGGCCAGAAGAACCGTCGAAGCGGTACTTCCGCTCGTCCTCTCGGTACTACCGCTCGACCTCACGGTACTACCGCAAATGGTAGCGGTACTACTGCTTGCAAGCGGTACTAAAAAAATACTTCCGTGCCTACCTCCGCTGAGCAAAACACGAGATTTTGGTCCGGAGCGGTACTACCGCTTAGGAGCCGCGGTAGTACTGCTATGGAGTGGTACTATCGCTCAGGAGCCGCGGTAGTACTGATCTGGAGCGGTAGTAAAAAATTACATCCGCTCTAGTCGCGGTAGTACCGCTGCAGCCTTTACCAAAACAGCCACAACTTTTGCAAACTGGCTCCGAATTCAACGAAACCAAGTTTGTTGGAAAGCTAACGACATGGGCTAACACAATCTTGATAGAAATATCAATAAGAAGCCAATGATAAAAGCCCATAAGAAAATGGTGAGAACCCTTCCTCGGAAAAGACCGGTAAAACCTCCAACACCGAAAACATCATAGAAGACGCATGCGAACTCTGTTTTCGATGAACTCAAGCTTGTCATCAAGATGACCATAAGCTCTAAGACTCACAAAGATAACCAAACAAGAACCAAGAAACATGATGCAAGGATGCAATGGTTTGAGCTCTCTACTAACGATACGATCAAGCTACCAACTTGAGAGCCCCCCTTGATAGTACGGCAAACGATCCTATAACCCGGTCTCCCAACTACCACCACGAGACCGGTAAAATAGAAAATCTATCAAGGCCAAACCTTTGCCTTGCACATGGTCCACTTGAGCTAGATGATGATGATCTTGACTCCCTCAAGATGGACCACCTTTCTTGATTGCGTTGGCTCGATGAAGACTAGATGATTGCTCCCCCATAGTTCACTATGGGTGAGCCACTCTTTGGCACATCTTCACAAGTCCATTGACACCATAATGGATGGCAAGATTCAAGCACTTGATCTCTTCGTGATGCTCCACTTGAACTTGCACACGGCAATCTTGATGACGATCACCACTTGATGTCATCCTTTCTATGGGTTGTATGATATCTTCCTCTTGACGCAAGCCCATGGACACGTACCTAACCCCACATAGAACTCTCACATAGACCATGGGTTAGTACACAAAGTGCAATGGACAAAGCTTACCATACCATTGGATCACTTGATCCCTCTCGGTACATCTTCTACGCTTTGTGAGTTGATCAACTTGATTCACTCTTGACTTAGTCTTGATCAACTTGATTCACTCTTGACTTAGTCTTGATCAACCTTGAATCTTTCAAACTCTCTTCATTTGGATGATGTCTTGAAGTTAAACATGAATGAGCACACAATCTTCTTCTTCAAGACATGCTTGCAATAAGCTCAACACTCGCATGACCAATCTTTGGATAATTCCTTAATAGCACCTTGGTCAACTCATAAACTCCTTGAAACCAACCCATAGACTTCAAGAAAAGCCTATGGACAAATCCTTCAAATATAACTCAAGACAACCATTAGTCCATAGAGATTGTCATCAATTACCAAAACCAAACATGGGGGCACCGCATGTTCTTTCAGAGGGGTGCCAGCATCAGGATCAGTAGCAGCGACATACGTTTGCCGCTAGAAGAACAACTCGACAAGGGCAAAGAAGGTATACTTCTGCATGGCTTCTGCTGGTACAAATCTCCTCCATTCCTTATCTTGGAAGTCGCTGTCGTCGGTGCCCTTGCGCTTAAAATTCATATCCATGTTGATCCACCCATCGGCTGTAATTCAGGTGTCTCTGTGTTTTAGCTCGATATTCAAAGACCATTTTATGCAGCGTATTGATCTTTCATATCCATCTTTATGGTAGAGGTTCATGAAATTTGTTGTGCTTATGCTTCCGATGGTGAAAAGTTGGAACAATATTAGTTAGCTTCATGTTACATTGTCATGTAGTTAAGCAGAAAATTGTTGTAATTTTATAGATCATGGTTGAAAGCAAGCAAATGATCCCGCATCCCACCAGTCTCACATTGGTATGCGGGATCACATTCTAATATTTTTCCTTTTGATGCTCCAAGGTTCACATTCTAATATTTTGCAATAAACTAACCAGTCGCTACCTACTTCTCTCCCTATATGTGTTGGTGCTTATCACACCGTATACCCATTTAATTACCCATTGGTATGATTAGCAAGGGCACATTTACTATAAGTGACACACCCTTTGAAAACTAGATGACCCGTTGCGTTATTGGCGCAAAGACCAACTACATCCACAAAGTTAAGCAGACTACGTGCAACACGTCTAATAAAATGTTTGTTTTATAAATCATCCCTAAAGGACATTAGCATGAATAGGAATACATATGGGAACAAACACCAAGAAGCAATAGATAGGCTAAAATCAAGGATAAGCATCCCTAGATCATGGCAAGTGCTTGTCCGCACTGGGCCCACTTAGACACGACCTCGGTGCCAGCTTTGGTTTGTCTTGTACTTCGTTTGGTCACCCGGGAGTCGGACTCAACATTTGGTACTTGACTACAAAGGAGGCGGGCTCAGTCACTCGAGAGTGAACTCCAGACTCAATCATGGGGTAGCCGTACTTGATTGCGGGGTAGTCCAACTCGGGAGTCGCTCAGGAAATAGCCACAGAGTAGTCATACTCAACAAGGAAGAGGCAGACTCGACCATGGAGTCGGGACTCAACTATTGAGGAGGCTGGCTCGATAACTCATGAACCAAACTCAGGACTTAGTCACGAAGTAGTCAGACTCGGCCGCGGGGTGGTCGAACACAGGAGCCGAGTAATTGGATTCAGTGTCGGTCACCGGCGAGTCGACATCAAGTAGTCAGACTCGGTGAGAGAGCAGCGGACCTAGGCATGCAGATTTGAGAGTTGGTGCTCGACTATGAGTTTGGTGGATTCGGTCACTCGAGAGCCAAAAATCAGGGCTTGGTCACTAGGTAGTCTGGCTCGGGAGCCGGGACATGACCAGAGTCGAAGTCGGTCCATTGGGAGTCGGCCATGAGTATTCAGACTCGGCAAGGAGGCATACTCGACCATGGAGTAGTCAGATTCCATCACTCGGGACTCAACAACAGAGTAGTCGGGGCTCAACCACGGGGTAAGCAGACTCGACCACTATGGGGTTAGATTAAGGAGATGAGACATTATCAGAGTCGGGTTCGGTCGTGAAGTAGTCACAATTAGACAATGACGGGTTAAACTTGAGAGACGGGAGACGGTCTTAATGGAGTTGAACTCGGGTTCGACGAGTAGGAGTCGTACAGACAACGGAAGAGGCGAACTCAATCACTCGGTACTCATCCCTAGGCAATAGAGTAGTCGAACTCGGCAAGCAGGAGGTGGGCTCAGCCCCAAAGTAATCGTACTTGACCATGAGGGGCCAAACTCGATCACTTGTGACTCAGATTCAGCCGACTTCGGCCATGGTGGAGTCATACTCAAACACGGTGGACTCACACTCAACGAGACGAATTCGGACTCGACCAAGGAGCCGGACTTAGCATTGAATATGGCAACCACCAAATGATTCCTATGTGTAATGCGGAGGAAGTTGTAAATCATATGCATCCCAACATCATACAATATTATACAATCTCTTTTTTTGCAAGGAACAAATATGTTCAATGTATATATTACATAGCAGTTTATAGTTCTTTCCTTTCCATTTGAACAAAGTTGTAGTATGCAGGCACTCTAAAACACTGGAGTTATAGCCTAAACTGAACTAAGCAATGCATTATCGACATCTGATTGTTCAAAAGGGCAACCAATTGCATAGAGCGGTCATGGAATGTTAGAACAATGATTGATGTTGAGTTATCTAGCAGTGTTCCAAAAACCGTTGTGCTCTAATCATCCAATGTGCATAGAGTACTTTTGATGGCCACTTGAATACGATGGAGCTGAAATAACTTGACCAACACTAGATGATTTTGCAATGCCTCTAGGAGCCCACACTTATCCAGAACACACACCAAAGTACATAAGAGTTGAATTATTCTGCAACAAGACAAAATGGAACACTCATAGAGCACTATTTAGAACGGCTCTTGGACAACATTCAATGATCTATTGCTATGGTGAAAACTATGTACTCCCTCCGTTCCTAAATATAAGTCTTTCTAGAGATTTAAATATGAACTACATATGGATGTATATAGACGTAGTTTAGAGTGTAGATTCACTCATTTTGCTTCGCATGTAGTCTATACTGAAATCTTTAAAAAGACTTATATTTAGGAATGGAGGGAGTAGTGCATAAACGACTCAATATTTAGAGTGGTACGCATCAAGATAGGTTAACAGTGGTGAAAAATGTTAAATGCATATAGAAAAAATGTTTGTCATTGTATACAAAAAATATATACAAAGCAAATACGATGTGTATAAAAAGATGTTGATCATGTATTTAAAATGTTAAACATATACTAGAAAACAATGTTCTTGGTGTATACAAAAAATCTAGAACATACATTAAATAAATTTAGTCACCAAAAACATATATTCAATAAAAGTCAATTTTGTATATAAAAATGTTCCTGACGTATACGAAAAATGTACATTGTGTGTGAATATTTCCATTGTCATTAAAAAATGATCATCGTGTATAAAAAAATATTTACCATGTATTCAAATATTGTTAATCTTGTATTTGAAAAATGTTAAGCGTGTATGAGCAAATGTATAAGATAAAATTAGACATAAAAATATAAGTTTTCAAAAATGTAAATCATGTATTGAAAAATGTTAAACATGATACTAAATATGATCCTGATGTATATGGAAGTGTTGTGTGTGTACAGAAAAAAGTTGAGATGTGGTGAAAAAAAAACCCAATGAAAATCGACAAAGAAACCCAGGAAAAACCAAAAGAAAAACAAAGAAAATAAAAAGAGAAAATTAAACATGAAGAACACAAATGCAAAAGAATAAAAAACCCTGAAAACCAAACCAATGTAAAAATGGGAAAACAGAAGAAAACGGTAGAGAAGCATAGAAAGAATGAAAACAAAGGGGAAAAATAAATAAAAGGTTAAACAAAGAAAACCGGTAGAGAAACATAAAAATAAAGAAAACTAATAAAAACCACAAAAGAGGGAAAATAAATAAATAAAGAAAACGAAAAAACTTGATTATGAAATGTAAAACTAATGGAAACCATAGAAAATCGTTATAGATAGAAAAAACAATGAAACAGAAGAAAACCGTATAGAAAAGACATACAAAAAACCAAATGAAAACCGTAAAACAAAAAAAGAACTGATGAAAACCAAACCAGTGTAATTAATAGGTCTTAAAGAAGGAAAAAAATTGAAAGTTCTATTCTGATCCGGAGCTCAAATGCTTCCCGAGGAACAGTAAAATCAAAAAAATAGTATAAAACTCAAAAAAATCTGAATATTTTTGTGTATAGCAAATGGTTTGTATGGCTGCACAATTTCAGCATGAAATTACATTTGTGGATGGCGTGGCGAAAAAAAAATCGGCACTCCAAAATGTTTTCAAACCTAGCATTTCTGGAACCTTGATTTTGTTTTTTTTGCCACGACTTCCACGAATGTCATTTCATGCTGAAATTTTGCAAGCATACAAAACACATGTCAAACTTTATCACAAAAATAATTCAGAATTATTTGAATTTTTTACTATTTTTTATTTTACTGTTCATGAAGGAGCATTTGAGCTCGGAAGCAGATACTCCACATAGAAAAAACTAAACTCTACAACGAGCGAAAGAAAGAAGAAAGAACGTTATACGAGCAAGCAATGATTGAAAAAGGCCAACTAAATGGGCCCGCCTAATAACTGCGTGATGAGAAAAAGCTTCACGCGGCCGAGCTTATCAAGTGACACGCTGCCCCAGGCTAGCCTTCTTAGCTAGGGTATTTGTAGTTGCTATATCGACAGAAATAGCTACAATATACAAAGATTTTTTTGCAGCCATGGCCCGTGTTGCCTTGGGCCTGGCTACGCCTCTGCACACAACCATGTAATTTGTGAACACACTTTATCCAATATTGAAACAACGCCAGACTACAACGGTGTAACAACCTCACCAGTTTAGTTGTATATAGTTGTGCCCGTGCTTCTCTATGGAGCAGCACCAGACTCCAAGCCCTCCTCATGAATCAATGACGGTCAGTGAGCTGAACGAAGGCGGGCTTCTGATGTCAAAAATAATCGAGATGAAACAAAGTAATGTTGTTTTCTATGGAACTTCTTTAGAAATATCACTACATTTTATAGAAAACTTATTAATATAATCTCGAGTTCAAAAATTCTAGAAGTAGTTCATTCCCATGCACATCTGGACTGAACAACCCTATACAATTTGAAGGACCTTGGCATTATTATTTCATGAATAGACAAATAGTAGGAACCATGCAGTTGCATGAATAATAGCTTTAGTTGAGGTAATGCTCTTTTGATCGTGGATGCGTATGCTTCCTTTATCTAAAAAACATATTTTGAATTGGCAAAAAATTCCAGAATTTTTTCCCGCATGAACATCTCGACATTCTATGTGTGCATGTGAAGTTTTGCAAAAAACCGATATTTTTGTAGCTTGTGTAAAAAGACAAAGAAAATATCTCAAGCAAGACTTTTTAGCACCAAATTTTTGTCCTCTTTACACTAGTAAGACAAAAATTGGATTTTCGTGGAATGACTTTGTGCGCACATGGCATGTCGAGGTGAACACAAGAAATTTTTTCACATGATTTTTGAACATTTAAAAATGCGTTTAAATATATTTCAAATAAAGGGAGCATATGCTCCTGAGAGCAAAACATCGCTCCCCTTCAGTTGTAGCAACTACTCCCCCCGATTCTATATATAAGTCTTTCTAGAGATTTCAATATGGACTACATACAGATGTATATAGACATAGTTTAGAATGTAGATTCACTCATTTTGCTCAATATATAGTCCATATTGGAATCTCTAAAAAGGTTTATATTTAGGAACCGAGGGAGTACTAACCGACGTTAGTATGTTTATTTGTTAGACTTGCCATATGATACCATGATACGACCTACAATTCTGAATGAGCCTTGGCGCAACGACCAATCATAATTGAGAGACAGAGAGAGTTGGTAATATTTTTTCACAAACAACATTCAGAAAGTAAGCATAGCTCATAACCCACTTTACCAACATTGTCTTCTCTATATTTAGGTGGATCGTTGATCTCTTTGAATCTAGACCCCAACCACCATGGTCATGTCGCTGACCTAGAAAACAATGACTTGAGATCTCAACATGCATTTCAACCTATAAATGAGGCACAATATTCTACCAACTAAGATGAAATCAAAAGATAAAATGACCAAAGCTAGAGGATTAACATACATGTCTAGTGACGAGAATAAACAAAAGAAAAGGAGAGCAAGGTATCAACAGACTCAGCCTGATGCCACATAAATTCACTTGTTCAATCCTCAAGCGGACCAATCTTCAAACTAATTTCTTGTTGAACAAATATGAACAGAGGGAATCAAACAAATAAAAGAATTATAGGCAATTAAGAGTCTACGACTGACACATAATCGTGGTGCTGGTAGCATAATGACCATTCCTTTTAAAGAATTTTAGTACCAAAGATATTAAATGGAAACTTCTAACTTCTGAGAGAACAATACTTGTTTTCTCATAATGCTCAAGTACATCCTTGTCTTGTCATCTAGGAAATGAAAAGAAAACAAAGAAAAGTGAAATTTTCTGGTCACTGAAATCATTTACATTGTAAACCAAAATATAGTCTTCGTACAACTACCTTATCTATTTTTTTATATGTTTGAAGGTGTGTCTAGAAGACAATTAATTAAGCCTAACTGATGGATAACATTTTTACCAGCTAAGTGAACTCGGGGCCACTAGCCTCCAGCTCCGCAAATACTTCCATTGTCTTTCTTTTATTACTCTTTCCATTTTTATTTTCCTATTTTTTTCGTTTTTACTACTCTAAACAAGTTGCAGAAATCGTACTCTTCGCCAGGCGAATTGAAACTTGGCCCAAGCCAAACAAGTTGCAGACTAATCGTACGCTTGACAACATCTGCACCTGGGTTATCTGCATAGTCCCTTATGGACTTGTCTAGTGCGCTGACCCAATTCCAAACCGGCAGAACACTCCGGTGAGGACTTACTGCTGTCAGAGTGACCATCAACTTCATACAAACAGCATGAGTGAAACGCTGTGAGGTAAAGTACCTCTTGCTCCAACCTGGAGCTTCGGGATTCACTTTCCCGGTGGATTCCACTGACTGCGCTGGCCACCCCTTCCTCGATTCGCGGATAAAAACCTTCTCAGAGAATAAAAACCTTCTCAGAGAAGCCGTCAGGCCAGCGCCAACGGATCTGGATGTTCTAAGCTGGCCGGAACTCCTACCGCAACCGGAACCAGCGGCATACAAACACAGCGGCACTGGCCACCGGCCCCATTCGCGGCAAGCTTCACTGGTTCGCCGGCGGCGATTTCTCTACAGTGCCCTCTGCCTTTCGCCGCTGTTCTGCACTTTTTTTTTTTTTGAGAACCGCTCCGCCTTGCGCGTTGGCCAAGGCTGTGGGCCAGCCGACGAACACGACGGCCCAGAGTCTGGAAAACGCAGCGCCTTACACGTTTAGTACCACATCGCTCGGCTACAAATATTCTACGCGGCTTAAATAGCCAAGTGCTGACCCTTTCATCGCTGAGGACGTAAAGTTGATTAATCTGCTTTGCCGAGGCAAAAGCATTCGCTACGCACTTCTGGCCGGGCCTGTCCTGGCGGCCTGTGACCCCAGGTCTCTCCTCCCTTGGAGGTGCGGGGGGTTAGAAGTACGGTGTCTTTTTTTTTTAATTTTTTATTTTCCCTTCCAATTTATTTTATTTTTCCTTTTTTCAATGCAAAAGAAAGCACACATGCTTAAATTACAAAAGTGATTACTCTTCATCTTCCACCCAATTTTTCTGTTTTGCTTTTTATTATTTTATTTCCACAATACTTTCCCCTTCTTCAATACTCCGAGGCTCATATTCAAATGGTTTGCGGGTTCTGCAATAGGTGCCCATAAAAAGTCTAAAATAAAAAATTATGAATAAAATAGGTGCACATGTAAAGTCTAAAATAAAAACTAAAAATAAACTAAGGTTTTGAGCTGGTCGCCGGCCAAGTTGCTCCTGAAGAGCGACGAGGGGGCGTCCAGTTTCTTTGGATCAGGCTTTAGCATTTCTAGCCGTCCATTTTCCGACCTGGGTGTTTTTGACTATTGGATCTCGTCTCTATAGCTATCCTAAGATCTTGCCTTTTTATTATCTTTTTTTCATTTTCCTAATATTTTTCCTTTTTAGTGCTCTAAGGTTCACAATTTAATATTTTTTAACAATTTTTTCCTTCTTTTTCCTGTTATTTTACCTTTTTTATTGCTCTTGCTCTTTATTATTTTTTATTTCCCTAATATTTTATCCTTTTTCACTACTCTAAGGCTCATATAAAAATGTTTTGCAAGTTGTGCAACAGGTACACATGTAAACTATACAATAAAAAAATATAAATATGAATAAACTATTTTTTCTTTTCCTAATTTATCATTTTCTTTTATTACTATTTTTTTACTACTCTAAGCCTCATATTCTATTTTTTTCAGGTTGTGCAACAGGTGCCCATGTAAAGTTTAAAAAAAACTAAAAAAAAAACTAAGGTTTTAAGCTGGTTGCCAGCCAAGTTGCTCATGAAGAGCGAATAGGGGCCCTCCTGTTTTTTTTGGAACATGCGTTTCAATTTTATAAGTTCACACAATAATATTCCTGGATGTTACCTTCTTTTAGTCTCTCTCACGCCTAGTAGCTACTATTGGTATAAGTAGTACTACTATCACCATAGAAAGCAATGCAAAAGAAGACACACATGCTTAAATTAGAAGAGTGATTAGCTAATGCCCCTTTACGTATCCATTTTGAACAACAAAACTGCACCTAATCCCTACCCCGTCATGCGTTTAGAGTTTCGGTCGTCCATTTTCCGAACGGGGTGTTTTTGGTCGTTGGATCTCGTCTATGTAGCTATCTGTATGGCCTAGCTGTCCTATAGGTTACTGCTCCAGAGGCCGAAACCAAGCATTGTGGTAATTGAAGGAAATATGCCCTAGAGGCAATAATAAAGTTATTATTTATTTCCTCATATCATGATAAATGTTTATTATTCATGCTAGAATTGTATTATCCGGAAACATGATACATGTGTGAATACATAGACAAACATAATGTCACTAGTATGCCTCTACTTGACTAGCTCATTAATCAAAGATGGTTATGTTTCCTAACCATTGGCATGTGTTGTCATTTGATCAACGGGATCACATCATTAGGAGAATGATGTGATTGACTTGACCCATTCTGTTAACCTAGCACTTGATCGTTTAGTATGTTGATATTGCTTTCTTCATGACTTATACAAAGTTCCTACAACTATGAGATTATGCAACTCCCGTTTACCAGAGGAACACCTTGTGTGCTACCAAACGTCACAATGTAACTGGGTGATTATAAAGGTGCTCTACAGGTGTCTCCAAAGGTACATGTTGGGTTGGCGTAATTTGAGATTAGGTTTTGTCACTCCGATTGTCGGAGAGGTATCTCTGGACCCTCTCGGTAATACACATCACTTAAGCCTTGCAAGCATTGTAACTAATGAGTTAGTTACGGAATGATGTATTACGGAACGAGTAAAGAGACTTGCCGGTAACGAGATTGAACTAGGTATTGGATACCAACGATCGAATCTCGGGCAAGTAACATACCGATGACAAAGGGAACAACGTATGTTGTTATGCGGTTTGACCGATAAAGATCTTCGTAGAATATGTAGGAGCCAATATAAACATCCATGTTCCACTATTGGTTATTGACCGGAAACAGTTCTGGGTCATGTCTACATAGTTCTCGAACCCGTAGGGTCCGCACGCTTAAACGTTACGATGACAGTTTTATTATGAGTTTATAAGTTTTGATGTACCGAAGTTTGTTCGGAGTCCCGGATGTGATCACGGACATGACGAGGAGTCTCGAAATGGTCGAGACATAAATATTAATATATTGGACGACTATATTCGGACACCGGAAGTGTTCCGGGTGATTTCGGAGAAAACCGGAGTGCCGGAGGGTTACCGGAACCCCCCGGGAGAAGTAATGGGCCTTGGTGGGCCTGAGGGGAGAGAGAGGGCAGCAGCCCAGGAGGTGGCGCCCCCCCCCCCCCTTGAGGAGTCTGAATTGGACTAGGGGAGGGCGCGGCCCCCCCTTTCCCTCTCCCTCTCTTTCCTTCCCCCTTCCTCCTTCCTAGTGGGACTAGGAAAGGGGAGTCCTACTCCCACTAGGAGGAGGACTTCCCCCTCCTTGGCGCGCCCCCTAGGGCCGGCCGGCCTCCCCCCTTGCTCCTTTATATATGGGGGCAGGGGGGCACCCTAGGACACACAAGTTGATCTACAGATCGTTCCTTAGCCGTGTGCGGTGCCCCCCTCCACCATATTCCACCTCGGTCATATCGTCGCGGAGTTTAGGCGAAGCCCTGCGCCGGTAGAGCATCATCATCGTCACCACGCCATCGTGCTGACGGAACTCATCCCTGACACTTTGCTGGATCGGAGTCCAGGGGTCGTCATCGAGCTGAACGTGTGCTGAACTCGGAGGTGCCGTACGTTCGGTACTTGGATCGGTCGGATCGTGAAGACGTACAACTACATCAACCGCGTTGTCATAACGCTTCCGCTTACGGTCTACGAGGGTATGTGGACAACACTCTCCCCTCTCGTTGCTATGCCATCACCATGATCTTGCGTGTACATAGGATTTTTTTTGAAATTACTACGTTTCCCAAAAGTGGCATCCAAGCCAGGTTTTATGCGTAGATGTCATATGCACGAGTAGAACACAAGTGAGTTGTGGACGATACAAGTCATACTGCTTACCAGCATGTCATACTTTGGTTCGGCGGTATTGTGAGATGAAGCGGCCCGGACCGACATTACGCGTACACTTACGCGAGACTGGTTTCACCGTTATGAGCACTCGTGCTTAAAGGTGGCCGGCGGGTGTCTGTCTCTCTCACTTTAACTGAATCGAGTGTGGCTACGCCCGGTCCTTGCGAAGGTTAAAACAACACTAACTTGACGAACTATCGTCGTGGTTTTGATGCGTAGGTAAGAACGGTTCTTGCTAAGCCCGTAGCAGCCACGTAAAACTTGCAACAACAAAGTAGAGGACGTCTAACTTGTTTTTGCAGGGCATGTTGTGATGTGATATGGTCAAGACGTGATGCTATATTTTATTGTATGAGATGATCATGTTTTGTAACCGAAGTTATCGGCAACTGGCAGGAGCCATATGGTTGTCGCTTTATTGTATGAAATGCAAACGCCCTGTAATTGCTTTACTTTATCACTAAGCGGTAGCGATAGTCGTAGAAGCAATAGATGGCGTAAACGACAATGATGCTACGATGGAGATCAAGGTTTCGTGCCGGTGACGATGGTGATCACGACGGTGCTTCGGAGATGGAGATCAAAAGCACAAGATGATGATGGCCATATCATATCACTTATATTGATTGCATGTGATGTTTATCCTTTATGCATCTTATCTTGCTTTGATTGACGGTAGCATTTTAAGATGATCTCTCACTAAAAATTATCAAGAAGTGTTCTCCCTGAGTATGCACCATTGCCAAAGTTCATCGTGCCCAGACACCACGTGATGATCGGGTGTGATAAGCTCTACGTCCATCTACAACGGGTGCAAGCCAGTTTTGCACACGCAGAATACTCAGGTTAAACTTGACGAGCCTAGCATATGCAGATATGGCCTCGTAACACGGAGACCGAAAGGTCGAGCGTGAATCATATAGTAGATATGATCAACATAGTGATGTTCACCATTGAAAACTACTCCATCTCACGTGATGATCGGTTATGGTTTAGTTGATTTGGATCACGTGATCACTTAGATGACTCGAGAGATGTCTGTCTAAGTGGGAGTTCTAAAGTAATATGATTAATTGAACTTAAATTTATCATGAACTTAGTACCTGATAGTATTTTGCTTGTCAATGTTTGTTGTGGATAGATGGCTCGTGCTGTTGTTCCGTTGAATTTTAATGCGTTCCTTGAGAAAGCAAAGTTGAAAGATGATGGTAGCAATTACACGGACTGGGTCCGTAACCTGAGGATTATCCTCATTGCTGCACAGAAGAATTACGTCCTGGAAGCACCGCTGGGTGCCAGGCCTGCTGCTGATGCAACTGACGATGTTAAGAACGTCTGGCAGAGCAAAGCTGATGACTACTCGATAGTTCAATGTGCATGCTTTACGGCTTAGAACCGGGTCTTCAACGACGTTTTGAACGTCATGGAGCATATGAGATGTTCTAGGAGTTGGAGTTAATATTTCAAGCAAATGCCCGGATTGAGAGATATGAAGTCTCCAATAAGTTCTACAGCTGCAAGATGGAGGAGAATAGTTCTGTCAGTGGGCATATACTCAAAATGTCTGGGTATAATAATCACTTAATTCAACAAGGAGTTAATCTTCCGGATGATAGCGTCATTGACAGAATTCTCCAATCACTATCACCAAGCTACAAAAGCTTCGTGATGAACTATAATATGCAAGGGATGAACAAGACAATTCCCGAGCTCTTCGCAATGCTAAAAACTGCGGAGGTAGAAATCAAGAAGGAGCATCAAGTGTTGATGGTCAACAAGACCACTAGTTTCAAGAAAAAGGGCAAAGGGAAGAAGAAGGGGAACTTCAAGAAGAACAACAAGCAAGTTGCTGCTCAAGAGAAGAAACCCAAGTCTGGACCTAAGCCTGAAACTGAGTGCTTCTACTGCAAGCAGACTGGACACCGGAAGCGAAACTACCCCAAGTATTTGGCGGATAAGAAGGATGACAAGGTGAACAAAGGTATATGTGATATACATGTTATTGATGTGTACCTTACTAGAGCTCGCAGTAGCACCTGGGTATTTGATACTGGTTCTGTTGCTAATATTTGCAACTCGAAACAGGGACTACGGAATAAGCGAGCACTGGCCAAGGACAAGGTGACGATGCGCATGGGAAACGGTTCCAAAGTCGATGTGATCACAGTCGGCACGCTACCTCTACATCTACCTTCGGGATTAGTTTTAGACCTGAATAATTGTTATTTGGTGCCAGGGTTGAGCATGAACATTATATCTGGATCTTGTTTGATGCGAGACGGTTATTCATTTAAATCAGAGAATAATGGTTGTTCTATTTATATGAGTAATATCTTTTATGGTCATGCACCCTTGAAGAGTGGTCTATTTTTATTGAATCTCGATAGTAGTGATACACATATTCATAATGTCGGAGCCAAAAGATGCAGAGTTGATAATGATAGTGCAACTTATTTGTGGCACTGCCGTTTAGGTCATATCGGTATAAAGCGCATGAAGAAACTCTATACTGATGGACTTTTGGAATCACTTGATTATGAATCACTTGGTACTTGCGAACCGTGCCTCATGGGCAAGATGACTAAAACACCATTCTCCGGTTCTATGGAGAGAGCAACAGATTTGTTGGAAATCATACATACAGATGTATGTGGTCCGATGAATGTTGAAGCTCGTGGCGGATATCGTTATTTTCTCACCTTCACAGATGATTTAAGCAGATATGGGTATATCTACTTAATGAAGCACAAGTCTGAAACATTTGAAAAGTTCAAAGAATTTCAGAGTGAAGTGGAAAATCATCGTAACAAGAAAGTAAAGTATCTACGATCTGATCGTGGAGGAGAATATTTGAGTTACGAGTTTGGTTTACATTTGAAACAATGCGGAATAGTTTCGCAACTCACGCTACCTGGAACACCACAAAGAAATTGTGTGTCCGAACTTCGTAATCGTACTTTACTAGATATAGTGCGATCTATGATGTCTCTTACTGATTTACCGCTATCGTTCTGGGGTTATGCTTTAGAGACGGCCGCATTCACGTTGAATAGGGCACCATCAAAATCCGTTGAGACGACGCCTTATGAACTGTGGTTTGGCAAGAAACCAAAGTTGTCGTTTCTTAAAGTTTGGGGCTGCGATGCTTATCTGAAGAAACTTCAACCAGATAAGCTCGAACCTAAATCGGAGAAATGTGTCTTCATAGGATACCCAAAGGAGATAGTTGGGTACACCTTCTATCACAGATCCGAAGGCAAGATATTCATTGCTAAGAATGGATCCTTTCTAGAGAAGGAGTTTCTCTCGAAAGAAGTGAGTGGGAGGAAAGTAGAACTTGATGAGGTAACTGTACCTGCTCCCTTATTGGAAAGTAGTTCATCACAGAAATCGGTTTCTGTGACACCTACACCAATTAGTGAGGAAGCTAATGATATTGATTATGAAACTTCAGATCAAGTTTCTACTGAACCTCGTAGGTCTACCAGAGTAAGATCCGCACCAGAGTGGTACGGTAATCCTATTTTGGAAGTCATGTTACTTGACCATGATGAACCTACAAACTATGAGGAAGCGACGATGAGCCCAGATTCCGCAAAATGGCTAGAGGCCATGAAATCTGAGATGGGATCCATGTATGAAAACAAAGTATGGACTTTGGTTGACTTGCCCGATGATCGGCAAGCCATTGAGAATAAATGGATCTTTAAGAAGAAGACTGACGCTGATGGTAATGTAACTGTCTATAAAGCTCAACTTGTTGCAAAATGTTTTCGACAAGTTCAAGGGGTTGACTACGATGAGACTTTCTCACCCGTAGCGATGCTTAAGTCTGTCCGAATCATGTTAGCAATTGCCGCATTTTATGATTATGAAATTTGGCAAATGGATGTCAAAACTGCATTCTTGAATGGATTTCTGGAAGAAGAGTTGTATATGATACAACCAGAAGGTTTTGTTGATCCAAAAGGTACTAACAAAGTGTGCAAGCTCCAGCGATCAATCTATGGTCTGGTGCAAGCCTCTCGGAGTTGGAATAAACGCTTTGATAGTGTGATCAAAGCATATGGTTTTATACAGACTTTTGGAGAAGCCTGTATTTACAAGAAAGTGAGTGGGAGCTCTGTAGCATTTCTAATATTATATGTGGACGACATATTGTTGATTGGAAATGATATAGAATTTCTGGATAGCATAAATGGATACTTGAATAAAAGTTTTTCAATGAAAGACCTCGGTGAAGCTGCTTACATATTGGGCATCAAGATCTATAGAGATAGATCAAGACGCTTGATTGGACTTTCACAATGCACATACCTTGATAAAGTTTTGAAAAAGTTCAATATGGATCAGGCAAAGAAAGGGTTCTTGCCTGTATTACAAGGTATAAAATTGAGTCAGACTCAATGCCCGACCACTGCAGAAGATAGAGAGAAAATGAAAGGAGTTCCCTATGCTTCAGCCATAGGCTCTATTATGTATGCAATGCTGTGTACCAGACCTGATGTGTGCCTTGCTATTAGTTTAGCAGGGAGGTACCAAAGTAATCCAGGAGTGGATCACTGGACAACGGTCAAGAATATTCTGAAATACCTGAAAAGGACTAAGGATATGTTTCTCGTTTATGGGGGTGACAAAGAGCTTGTCGTAAAAGGTTACATCGATGCAAGCTTTGACACTGATCCGGACGATTCTAAATCGCAAACCGGATACGTATTTATATTAAACGGTGGAGCTATAAGTCGGTGCAGTTCTAAACAAAGCGTCGTAGGGGGATCTACATGTGAAGCAGAGTACATAGCTGCTTTGGAAGCAGCAAATGAAGGAGTCTGGATGAAGGAGTTCATTTCCGACCTAGGTGTCATACCTAGTGCATCGGGACCAATGAAGATCTTTTGTGACAATACTGGTGCAATTGCCCTGGCAAAGGAATCCAGATTTCACAAGAGGACCAAGCACATCAAGAGACGCTTCAATTCCATCCGGGACCAAGTCCAGGTGGGAGACATAGAGATTTGCAAGATACATACGGATCTGAATATTGCAGACCCGTTGACTAAGCCTCTTCCATGAGCAAAACATGATCAGCACCAAGACTCCATGGGTGTTAGAATCATTACTATGTAATCTAGATTATTGACTCTAGTGCAAGTGGGAGACTGAAGGAAATATGCCCTAGAGGCAATAATAAAGTTATTATTTATTTCCTCATATCATGATAAATGTTTATTATTCATGCTAGAATTGTATTATCCGGAATCATGATACATGTGTGAATACATAGACAAACATAATGTCACTAGTATGCCTCTACTTAACTAGCTCATTAATCAAAGATGGTTATGTTTCCTAACCATAGACATGTGTTGTCATTTGATTAATGGGATCACATCATTAGAAGAATGATGTGATTGACTTGACCCATTCTGTTAGCCTAGCACTTGATCGTTTAGTATGTTGCTATTGCTTTCTTCATGACTTATACAAAGTTCCTACAACTATGAGATTATGCAACTCCCGTTTACCAGAGGAACACCTTGTGTGCTACCAAACGTCACAACGTAACTGGGTGATTATAAAGGTGCTCTACAGGTGTCTCCAAAGGTACATGTTGGGTTGGCGTAATTCGAGATTAGGTTTTGTCACTCCGATTGTCGGAGAGGTATCTTTGGGCCCTCTCGGTAATACACATCACTTAAGCCTTGCAAGCATTGTAACTAATGAGTTAGTTACGAAATGATGTATTACGGAACGAGTAAAGAGACTTGCCGGTAATGAGATTGAACTAGGTATTGGATACTGACGATCGAATCTCGGGCAAGTAACATACCGATGACAAAGGGAACAACGTATGTTGTTATGCGGTTTGACCGACAAAGATCTTCGTAGAATATGTAGGAGCCAATATAAACATCCAGGTTCCACTATTGGTTATTGACCGGAAACAATTCTGGGTCATGTCTACATAGTTCTCAAACCCGTAGGGTCCGCACGCTTAAACGTTACGATGACAGTTTTATTATGAGTTTATAAATTTTGATGTACCAAAGTTTGTTCAGAGTCTCGGATGTGATCACGGACATGACGAGGAGTCTCGAAATGGTCGAGACATAAAGATTGATATATTGGACGACTATATTCGGACACCGGAAGTGTTCCGGGTGATTTCGGAGAAAACCGGAGTGCCGGAGGGTTACCGGAACCCCCCCGGGAGAAGTAATGGGCCTTGGTGGGCCTGAGGGGAGAGAGAGGGTAGCAGCCCAGGAGGTGGCGCGCCCCCCCTTGAGGAGTCCGAATTGGACTAGGGGAGGGCGCACCCTCCCCCCCCTTTCCCTCTCCCTCTCCCTCTCTTTCCTTCCCCCTTCCTCCTTCCTAGTGGGACTAGGAAAGGGGAGTCCTACTCCCACTAGGAGGAGGACTTCCCCCTCCTTGGCGCGCCCCCTAGGGCCGGCCGGCCTCCCCCTTGATCCTTTATATACGGGGGCAGGGGGGCACCCTAGGACACACAAGTTGATCTACGGATCGTTCCTTAGCCGTGTGCGGTGCCCCCCTCCACCATATTCCACCTCGGCCATATCGTCGCGGAGTTTAGGCGAAGCCCTGCGCCGGTTGAGCATCATCATCGTCACCACGCCGTCGTGCTGACGGAACTCATCCCCGACACTTTGCTTGATCGGAGTCCGGGGATCGTCATCGAGCTGAACGTGTGCTGAACTCGGAGGTGCCGTACGTTCGGTACTTGGATCGGTCGGATCGTGAAGACGTACGACTACATCAACCGCGTTGTCATAACTCTTCCGCTTACGGTCTACGAGGGTACGTGGACAACACTCTCCCCTCTCGTTGCTATGCCATCACCATGATCTTGCGTGCACGTAGGAATTTTTTTGAAATTACTACGTTTCCCAACAGTAATTGGGTCTGTTCGGCCAGCCCAACACCATTCCTTCTTGCAAGCGTATGCCAGCCTCCAGCTACTCAAATGTTGTATCAACATTTTTTCAAAATGCAACATTAATATTTTTCTGAATGATGGTCAATATTTTTCTATACACACTTAACATTTTTTTAAATGCTTAATTAACATTTTTGAAATCTTGTTAATCATTTTTTGAAATGCTTGATTAATATTTTTGTATACACGTTTATCATTTTCCCTTTGCTTGTCTAATATTTTTAAAATACTTATTCACCATTTTTTCCAAACTCTTGATTAATATTTTTTATAGACTCGCTGAACACGAGACATAGGATCACCCGAAATCAATTGCCGTTTGGATGACCCACAACCCAGACATTCTGTCCCAGGCACTGAATTTCCCAAACGGCCCGGCGAACATTTCGAGCCATGGGCAGTGCTATATCTCGCTTTTCTTTTTCTATGTCGCGCTTATAGCTAGACCTAGCGTGGACTCACGTTAGGCGCATCCACAAATGAGCCTGCCCAGCGCGTGGGAGGCCACATTTTTTCTTTTTCTTTTTTTCTTTCATTTTTTAACCTTCCAAATAATCCTAATATATTACAAAAAACATGTTACATAAATATTTGAAAATATTGTTAACCAAGCATTTGAAAAATGTTACATGTGCATATATATATATATATATATATATATATATATATATATATATATATATATATATATATATATACGAAAAATGTACACAATGTGTGTGAATAATGTTGATCATGTATTAAAAAAATAGTCAATCATTTAAAAAATGTTTATCAAGTATTTAAATTTTTTAACCATGCATTTGAAAAATATTAAATGCGTATAGAAAAAATGTTTGTCATTGGTACAAACAATGTATAGAAAACAAATACAATGTATATGAAAAAATATTGATCATGTATTTACAATATTAAACATATAGAAACAATGTTCTTGGTGTATATGAAAATTGTAGGACATACATTACATAAATGTAGTAAGCAAAAACATATATTTAGTAAAATTTAGTTCTGTATTTTAAAATGTTAAACATATATACAAAAATATTCCTGATGTATATGAGAGATGTACATTGTATGTGAATTCTTTATTGCCATTGAAAAAAATGTTTACCGTGTATCAGAAAATGTTAATCTTGTATTTGTAAAATGTTAAGTGTGTAAAAATGTATAAGATATATCCAAAAAATATCCAATGTGTATTAAAAAAAGTAAACATAAAAATGTAAGTTTACAAAAAAAATCATGTATTTAGAAAATGTTAAACGTGTATATTAAATATGATCCGGATATGTACGAAAAATGTTGAGTGTGTACAGAAAACTTTGTGCATGTGGTGAAGAAAAAATCCTGTGAAAATCATTAAAGAAACAAAGAAAAGCGAAGAAACCCAATAAATACTAGAAGAAAAACAAAGAAAGAAAATGAAACATGAAGAAAACCAACACAAAGGAATAAAAACTGTGAGAACCAGAAAAGAAACATAGAAAACCAATGAAAAAATGGGTAAACAAAGAAAACAGAAGAAAAATAGTAGAGAAGCATCAAAAAGTAAGAAAACCAAGGGAAAAAAGAAAAAAGAAAAACAATGAAAATCAAAGAAAGCCGGTAGAGAAACATAAAAACAAAGAAAACCGATGAAAAGCAAAGAAAGAGGAAAAACAAAGAAAAAGAAACAAAAAACTTGATAGAGAAATGTACAACTAATGGAAACCAAAGATAAACACAACAGACAGAAAAAACAATGAAACAGAGGAAAACCAAGAAAACACACACACAGAAACCAATGAAAATCGTAAGAACACAAAAAAGAAAGAAACAAAAAACTGAGGAAAACAGAGCCAATGTAATTAATAGGCCGAAAATAAGGAGAAAAATTAAACTATACAACGGGCGAAAAAAAGCAGAAAGAACAAAACACAAGCAAAAAGCGACTAGAAAAAACCCAAATAAATGGGCCGGCCTGTGCCAAGCGAAAAAGTTTCACGTGAGCCTAACGTACATCTCGCTATAAGCGAGATATAGTCCTGGAGTTGAGCCACGGCCCAGCTTATCGTACGAGACACCGCCTAATCTTCTTAGCTAAAGTATTTGTAGTTGCTACTATGATAGAAATAGCTACAATATACAAAGGTTTTTACAGCCACGCCTCAGGCCATGGCTCCTATTGCCTGGGGCCTGACTACACCTCTGCACGCAACCATGTAATTTATGAACACAATTTCTCTAATATTGAAGCTAGAGAATTCCTTATTTAACACCGTGTCTAAATTTTATACCCTATTTAACATCGATAAATAATTTCTTCCTTATCGAATCTAAATTTTATGCCTTCTAAAACACTTAGATCCATTTTAAGCCCAAATGACACCTGAAAAGACCCTTTTGCCCTCAAGTGATATGTTTGTGTGTGCGTGTGTTATTTCGTGTGTGTGCGCGCGTACATGTGTGCTGCTGCGTGTGTGTCTGCTAGTGCGTGTGTGTTTGCTAGTGCGTGTGTACTTATGTGTGTGTGTGTGTGTGTTTGCTACTGGGTGTGTGCTGCTTGCGTCCGTGCTGCTTGCGTCCGTGCTGCTGTGTGTGCTGCGTGCATGTGTGATGCTGCCGCGTGTGTGTGCTATGTGCATGTGCGCTGCTACCTGTGAGTGTGTTGCGCGTGCGTGTGTGCTGCTGCGTGTGTGCGCGTGCGTGTGTGTTGTTGCGTGTGCATGTGCTGCTACATGTGTGTTACTGCCCTCGTACTGATGTTGCTTGTGTGTTACTGCCCCGCACACACATACCACATGAGGGTAAAAGAGTCTTTTTCAGTGTTATTTAGGCATAAAATGGACAAAAGTGTCATAGAAGGCATAAAATTTAGACTCGTTGTTGGATAGGGAAGGAAAAGTTTTTCAGTGTCAAATAAGGAAACGAAATTTAAGATAGTGTTAAATAAGGAATTGTCTCTATTGGAGCAACGCGAGACTCCATTGGTGTAAACAGCCTCATCGGTTTAGTTGTATAGTTGCACTTGTACTTCTCTATGGAGCAGCACAGGAATCCAAGCCCTCCTCGTGCATCAGTGATGGGCAATGAGTCGAACAAGGCTGGCTTCTGATGTAAAATATAATCTCCAGTTCAAAAATTCTACAGGTAGTCCATTCCCATGCACATATGAACTAAACAACCCTATACAATTTGAAGGACTTTGGCATTATTATTTCATTAATAGATAAATAATAGGAACCATGTAGTTGCATGAATAATAACTTTAATTATCATGCTTTAGATAGCTTTCCCCCCTGTCACAAGGCGACTAGGGAAAGTCTTCTCCCCTTCGATATTTGCCGACAAGCCCGTGGATTCGCCTCCGCTCCGGCAGCCAGTGGTGGAGAGAGTATTCCTGGTGCCCCGGCTTAGATAGGTAGGGTTTTAGTTTTCGCAAGGGCGGCACTTGGACGAATGGCGACACTTCTTCTTTGAGTCAGTCTTCCGCTTCTAGCCACGAACCGGAACCAATGAGATGCCTATATATACCCCCTCGCCAGCGACCAGAGCACTCCACACTGCTCTATTTTTTTGGCCGGCAACGGGAGAGCTTTGTGGTGCTCTAGCTCACCTCCTATGCACATGAGGTGTTCGATGAAATGGCCGAGCCACACTTAAGATTTCTCCTCTCGAAGCTCCTTGTCCAAGCTTCATTTTCTTTGAGATTTGTCAAAGTTTGGCGGTCCGTCCTGTCCCGTCACCGTCCTCACCGCCGTCGATCGCCCGCGCCGATCTCGTCGCCGGCACCACCGTGGTGAGCCTCTTGATCTTATCTTTTTTCTAAAAAAAAAGTTCTTACGTGTATGATTTAGATAGATACTTGTGTAATTTTTTACTTTTATTATTGTCTGTTATTATATAGTGCGATGGTTTTGGTATCTGCCTCCGTCGGCCCTCGTCCTGTATATGATTCAGATGAGAATTAGGGGTTCCTATTGTAATGCATGACTACTTAACTGGGGGATTCACCGCAAATACTACTTTGGCTCATTATTGCCGCGACAATGGCCTACTTCTTCACATTCATCGTGCAATGCATGCAGTTATTGATAGACAGAAAAATCATGGTATGCATTTCCGTGTATTAGCTAAAGCATTGCGTATGTCTGGGGGAGATCATATCCACTCCGGTACAGTAGTAGGTAAGTTAGAAGGGGAACGCGAATCAAGCTCATTCGTCGGGATGTATTAGACGGAGCTCCGGAATAGATTCCTGCCAGCTCCTCGGAGCGGCGAGGTCAGGATTTCTCATCGCGCATACGCAATAGCGAGATTTGGTGTCAAGTTCTTCAGATTGACTCAAGGATTCAAATGGCGACGACTACGGCTCTCGAACGCTGGTCCTTAGGTGCACGTGGACGAAGACTTCTCGGCTGTCATCGACAAGGTCAGGCCAGCTCCGGTATGCGAGCGAAGACAGCGGCGCGTCGGTGCCTCGTTCTGGCGGTAGCAATGGTCGTTTGGTTGTCCATGACCTTGTTGTAATTTTTGTTATGTTTGGGGTGCTTTGTGCTTCTGGCAAATCTTTATATATATATATATATATATATATATATATATATATATATATATATATATATATATATATATATATATATATAGAGAGAGAGAGAGAGAAGGAGAGCGACATATATCTTCCATGGTCAGCCATTGAGAAGTTCAATGCCTGACAAAACTACAGTACATCTTCAAAAGATCTTCATTGAGCTTAACACCATATCAAAGCCAGGACAACTTTTAACCCAAGACCTTAGCCTATGACACCATTGTTAACCTTCATGCACTAGTCAACATAACCAAAAGTTTACGCTGTTGAAAAGGGGAAAAGGGTTAGGCAATCCACATATACTCTCTCCGGTCCTTTTACTCTGCATATTAGCTTTGACTGAACTCAAACTTTGTAAAGTTTAATCTAGTTTGCAGAAAAAATATCAACGTTTTTAATACTCATATCCTTAGCATTGCATGCACTATAGAGTATTTTTTTCCCTATTATATTTATTTAGTATTGTAGATGCACACATTTTTTAATACAAAATTGGTCATAGTTTACAAAGTTTGTCTCAAGACAAACTAAAAAATGCGAACTAAAAGGTAACTGAGAGAGCACACTTCAACAAGTAGATGGGATCCTCACCCCACAGGCCACAACCATCCCTTGTATTAAAATACTCAATCAAGCCCTTGTATTAAATTATTCCTCGCAAACCCTCATCCCCCAACCTTCCCTCACCAACTCCCGTCCTCATGCATGTGAATCTCTTTTTTCATTATTTTTGTTTTAGCATGTGAGCGGTGCTTAGTGGTCCAGTATGCACTATCCTCCACACATTAGCACCAATAGAAAACAGGGCTTTGGTCCAGGCCTGACCAGCCCATTAGTTCCGGTTTAGTCACGAACCGGGACCCATGGGGCATAGGTCCCGGTTCGTGAGGCCATGGGATGGCCGGGACTCGTGGGGCACTGGTCCCGATTCGTCTGGCCCCTTTGATCCCGGTTTCAGACACTAACCGGGACCAATGGCCCTCGCTTCTGGCCCACAACCATTGGTCCCGGTTCGTGGCTGGAACTGGGACAAATGGGGGGCCTTTAGTCCCGGTTCTAGCCACGAACCGGAACCAATGAGATGCCTATATATACCCCCTCGCCAGCGACCAGAGCACTCCACACTGCTCTATTTTTTTGGCCGGCAACGGGAGAGCTTTGTGGTGCTCTAGCTCACCTCCTATGCACATGAGGTGTTCGATGAAATGGCCGAGCCACACTTAAGCTTTCTCCTCTCGAACCTCCTTGTCCAAGCTTCATTTTCTTTGAGATTTGTCAAAGTTTGGCGGTCCGTCCTGTCCCGTCACCGTCCTCACCACCGTCGATCGCCCGCGCCGATCTCGTCGCCGGCACCACCGTGGTGAGCCTCTTGATCTTATCTTTTTTCTAAAAAAAAAGTTCTTACGTGTATGATTTAGATAGATACTTGTGTAATTTTTTACTTTTATTATTGTTTGTTATTATATAGTGCGATGGTTTTGGTATCCGCCTCCGTCGGCCCTCGTCCTGTATATTATATTTTATAACTATTTGGTTCATTTATTGTTTAGACAATTATGCCGACCAACGTGACATAGATTATGTGAACCGAAAATTCCAACTGACCCTATTGTCGAGAGGTTAAATTTAGTTGAAGAAGAAAACAATTACTTGAAGGAAAAAATAAAAAAAATTGAGGAGGAGAAGATGATATCGGAGTTGCATGTTGCGGATGTCGTGGATGATCACAAGATCAAGATGGATGCAATGCGCTTGAAGATTAGAAAGATTAGAAAATATGCCATTTATATCGAGGCTTGGTATAATTATGTCGTTGGATCAATTGTTACGTTGGTTGCAATTATGATCGTATTTGTTGTTGCATTGAAATGTTTTACATAGTTTCAATGTATGGTTTAATTAGATGCTCTGGAGAACTATGTATGTACTTTGGTTTTAATGTGGTGATTAACTTCTATTAATTTGGTCACTTAACTATTCATGATGTTATGTAATGGTTTTTGACACACTTAATTTTATATAATGCATGTAGATGAACCGGCAATGGATGTACGGTGACAGACGCACCTCAGAGTATATTAAGGGCGTGCATAATTTTCTTGAAGTGGTTGAGACAAACTAGCAGAATGGTTTTATGTGTTGTCCATGCCCTATATATGGGAATACAAAGTCTTACTCTGACCGGAAAATCCTTCACAGCCACCTGCTTTATAAGGGTTTCATGCCACACTATAATGTTTGGACCAAGCATGGAGAAATAGTGGTTATGATGGAAGACAACGAAGAAGAAGAGGATGATGGCAACTATGTGCCCCCTGAAAACGGTGATGCTGCAACGGGGGAAGCTGAATATCAAGAGGAACCAGACGATGTGCCCGATGATGATCTTCGTCGGGTCATTGTTGATGCAAGGAGACAATGTGAAAGTCAAAAGGAGAAGATGAAGTTCGATCACATGTTAGAGGATCACAAAAAAGGGTTGTACCCCAATTGTGAAGATGGCAACACAAAGCTCGGTACTGTACTGAATTACTGCAGTGGAAGGCAGAGAATGGTGTGCCTGACAAAGGATTTGAGAAGCTACGGAAAATATTGAAGAAGAAGCTTCTAAAGGATAACGAATTGACTGAAGGAGAAGATATATGCCCTCTAGGATTGGAGGTGCAGAAGATACACGCATGCCCTAATGACTGCATCCTCTACCGCGGTGCGTATGCATCAAAGAAGGTTGTATGCCCTGTAGGATTGGAGGTGCAGAAGATACATGCCTGCCCTAATGACTGCATACTCTACTGCGGTGCGTACGAGGATTTGAACGCATGCCCAGTATGCGGTGCAATGCGGTATAAGATCAGACGAGATGACCCTGGTGATGTTGACGGCGAGCGCCCCAGGAAGAGGGTTCCTGCCGAGGTGATGTGGTATGCTCCTATAATACCACGGTTGAAACATCTGTTCAGAAACAAAGAGCATGCCAAGTTGATGCGATGGCACAGAGAGGACCGTAAGAAAGACAGGAAGTTGAGAGCACCCGCTGACAGGTCATAGTGGAGAAAAATCAAGAGAAAGTATTGGGAGGAGTTTGCAGGTGACGCAAGGAACATATGGTTTGATTTAAGTGCGGATTGCATTAATCCTTTTGGGGAGCAGAGCAGCAATCACATCACCTGGCCCGTGACTCGATGTATCTATAACCTTCCTCCTTGGCTGTGCATGAAGCGGAAGTTCATTATGATGCCAGGTCTCATCCAAGGCCCTAAGCAACCCGGCAACAACATTGATGTGTAACTAAGGCCATTAGTTTAAGAACTTTTGTAGCTATGGAATGAAAATGGTGTACATGTGTGGGATGAGCTCGATCAGGACGAATTTGACCTGCATGCGTTGTTGTTTGTGACCATCAATGCTTGGCCTGCTCTCAGTAACCTTTTATGACAGACAAACAAGGGATACCACACATGCACGCACTGTTTAGATGACATCGAAAGTATATACCTAGACAAATGCCAGAAGAATGTGTACTTGGGGCATCGTTGATTTCTTCCGACCAACCATCAATGTGGAAAGAAGGGCAAGCATTTCAAAGGCGAGGCCGATCACCGGAAGAAGCCCACCATGCATACCGGTGATCATGTTCTTGCTATGGTCAATGATTTAAAAGTAATATTTGGAAAGGGTCCCGGCAGACTATCTGTCTCGAATGATGATGAGGGACGCACACCCATGTGGAAGAAGAAATCTATATTTTGGGACCTACCCTACTGGAAAGACCTAGAGGTCCGCTCTTGAATCGATGTGATGCACGTGACGAAGAAACTTTGCGTGAACCTGCTAGGCTTCTTGGGCGTGTATGGAAGACAAAAGATACACCGGAGGCACGGGAGGACTTGCAACGTTTGCACGAAAAAGATGGCATGCCTCCAAAGCAGTATGAAGGTCCTGCCAGCTACGCTCTTACCAAAGAAGAGAAGGAAATCTTCTTTGAATGCCTTCTTAGTATGAAGGTCTCATCTGGCTTCTCGTACAATATAAAGGGAATAATAAATATGGCAGAGAAAAAGTTTCAGAACCTAAAGTCTCATGACTGCCATGTGATTATGACGCAACAACTTATGGTTGCATTGAGGGGGCTTCTACCGAAAAATGTTCGATTAGCCATTGTGAAGCTATGTGCATTCCTCAATGCAATCTCTCAGAAGGTGATCGATCCAGAAATCCTACCAAGGTTAAGGAGTGATGTGGCGCAATGTCTTGTCAGTTTCGAGCTGGTGTTCCCACCATCCTTCTTCAATATCATCACACACGTCCTAGTTTATCTAGTCAACGAGATTGTCGTTCTGGGCCCCGTATTTCTACACAATCTGTTCCCCTCTGAGAGGTTCACGGGAGTCCTAAAGAAATATGTCCGTAACCATGCTAGGCCAGAAGGAAGCATCTCCATGGGTCATCAAAAAGAGGATGTCATTGGGTTTTATGTTCACTTCATTCCTGACCTTAAGAAGAATTGTCTCCCTTAATCGTGGTATGAGGGGAGACTGACTGGAAAAGGCACCCTAGGAGGGGACTCAATAATATGTAGGGACATGCATTCTTGGTCTCAAGGACACACACAGTTCTACAGAACTCTACCTTGGTGACCGCGTATGTCGATGAACACAAGAACATTCTGCGCTCCAAACACCCGGAACAGTGTGACGACTGGATTACATGTGAACACATCAGGACTTTTGGCAATTGGTTGGAAACACGTCTCAGAGGTGACAACACTATTTCTGATGAGCTGTACTCGTTGTCCAGGGGACCATCTTCGACTGTATTGACTTACAAAGGATACGAGATAAATGGGAATACATTTTATACGATCGCCCAAGATCAAAAGAGCACCAACCAAAACAGCGGTGTCCGCTTTGATGCAGCAACCAAGATGGGAAATGACACATATTATGTTTACATAGTGGACATATGGGAACTTGACTACATACATGATTTTAAGGTCCCTTTGTTTCAGTGCAAATGTGTCAGTCTGTCAAGAGGCAGGGTACAGGTAGACCCAGAGTACGGAATGACAACAATGGATCCAAACAATCTTGGGTACACAGACAAACCATTCGTCCTAGCCAATGATGTGGCGCAGGTTTTCTATGTGAAGGACATGTCTACCAAACGGAAAAAAAGAAAAGATAAGAAAGCGAATACATCATACGATGAGCCAAAGCGTCACATAGTTCTTTCAGGAAAAGAGACATTGTGGGATTGTACAGCAAGACAGACATGTCTGAAGATTATGAAAAGTTTCATGAAATTCCTCCCATCAAAGTCAAGGCTGACCCAAGCACCCCGTTAAAAGATGAAGATTATCCATGGTTATGGCGCAATAAGCAAGGGACACAAGCGAAGAAAAAGTGAAGACTTTCTCTCCAAAACTATTATGATGATGCCTTTGATCTATAATATCACTGTAGTTATATGTGATGAAATGAAATGCCTTTTGTAACAGATGAGTTTTCGTCCGAAACCCTGATATTTTGAAAGAGATTGTCCATTTTGTACATGAAGTGCATCCAGTTTTTGCCGTAACCCTCTCATATTTTAGCACATGCTATTTGGGTGAAATGATGATACCATGCAAACTTTCAACCTTTTCAGAGTTCATTTGTAGTGCTTTTCAATTTCAGGGTCATTTAGCTCAAAAAATTCAGTAAATGCATGAAAAATAACAAATGAAGTCAGAAAGGGTTAAAAATTGATGATGTGGCTTTGAATGGTGCATTTTGAACACACAGAAAGTCTGGAGTTCAAATAAGTTCAAAAAAAATGAAATCCCTTTGTATTAGATGAGTTTTCGTCCGAAACCCTGATACTTCGAAAGAGATTGCCCATTTTCTACACGAAGTGCATCCATTTTTTGCCGTAACCCTCTCAACATTTTAGCACATGCTATGTGGGTGAAATGATGATACCATGCCAACTTTCAACCTTTTCAGAGTTCATTTGTAGTGCTTTTCAATTTCAGGGTCATTTAGCTCAAAAAAAAATCAGTAAATGCATGTACAATAACAAATGAAGTCAGAAAGCGTTGAAAATTGATGACGTGGCTTTGAATAGTGCATTTTTGAACACACAAAAAGTTTGGAGTTCAAATAAGTTCAAAAAAAATGAAATCCCTTTGTAACAGATGAGTTTTTGTTTGAAACCCTGATACTTCGAAATAGATTGTCCATTTTGTATACGAAGTGCATCCAGTTTTTGCCGTAACCCTCTCAACTTTTTAGCACATGCTATGTGGGTGAAGTGATGATACCATGCCAACTTTCAACATCTTCAGAGTTCATTTGTAGTGCTTTTCAGTTTCAGGATCATTTAGCTCAAAGAATGAACTAATAGCAAAAAGAAATGAACTAAGAGCAAAAAGAACGAACTAAAAATAATCAATTAAAATATTCTGTTATGATCAACTAAAACAAAACTATAATATTCTTCAATAGCAAAAAGAATCAACTAAAAAGATTTTATAAAACTCCAATAGCCAAAGGAATCAACTAAAAAGCTTTTATAAACCTCTAGTATTTTTGAAACTAAAATTATATGAACATTAATAGCAAAAAGAATTTTCATAAAGAAATTTTTTGTTACAAACTTTAATAGCAAACTAAAATAACAAAATCTGTTTTTGATGTAAACAAACATTTTAAATAACCTAAGAATTACCTAAAGCAAAATGAATCACTCAAAAACTCTAAAAAAATTAAGTAAAGTATAAAACCAAAAACATACAGAAAATAATAAAAAAATGGCGCCTACAGGGACACCTCGACCTGCATACGACTAGAAACCCAACTAGCATGTTGGGCCAGGATGCAGGCCCGCGACGGGCCCAGTAGGCCCACATGCATAACAGTGTAATATTAGGCCCGTAGGCCTACAGTTCAGAGGAGTTCGAAAGAGGAGGCACAACCGCGCTTATAAACTGGTGCGCAAGCCCCTCAGCTAGCAAGGTGGGACTAAACATCCACCGCGGATGTGCCAGGCATAGGCTATTGGTCCCGGTTGGTGGCTCAAACCGGGACCAATGCCCCCCTTTGGTCCTGGTTTGTGGCACCAACCGGGACCAATGCCCCCTTTAGTCCCGGTTGGTGCCACCAACCGGGACCAAAGGTCTCTGTTTCCCGCCATTTGGGCTACTAAAAATTGACCTTTGGTCCCGGTTGGTGGCACCAACCGGGACTAAAGGGGAGCATTGGTCCCGGTTGGTGCCACGAACCGGGACCAATGCTTCGTCTATATAAGCAGCACTTCTGAAAATTTCGTTTCAGTTCTTCGATCCCTCCGATGCCGCCGCAAGGCTGCCCCTCTGCCCCGCCGTCGTCATCGTCACCCTGCCTCCGATGCCGTCGCTGCATCCCTGCCCCGAGCCCTTGTCGCCGCGCACGCCCCTGCCCTGACACCGTCGCCATGCCGCCCCTGCCCGGCCCGAGCCCTCGCCAACACGTCCGACGCCGTCACCGGCCCCGCAATGTCACCGCCCCCGCGCCGTCACCGCCCCGGTCTGTGCCGCCCCGCGTTACGGTCCGGCCGGCCTCCTTGTCTGATCCTCCTTGTTGTTCATATATGCATTTTTTCATATGATTTTGTTAGATGATGTTGATGATAAATATGATGATGTTGATGATAAATATGATGATGTTGATGATAGATGATGTATGCTTTTTTGTTCATATAATGATTTGTTTCATATATGTATAAATTTTTTTTCATATGCTGATTTTCCCCATATATGTATGCTTTTTTTGTTCATATGATAGATGATAGTTGATTTAGTGCATTTTAGGTTAGTTCTACTGTTAGTGCATTTTAGGTTAGTAGATTCTAGGTTAGTGGAGAGGAAACAGGAAAATAAGGAAAAATAAGAAAAGAGGAAGAAGGAAGAAGAAGAAAAAGAAGGAGAGGAAATAAAAGGAAAATAAGAAGAGGAAGAAGTAGAAGAAGAGGAGAGGAAAAAGAGGAGAAATAAATAAGAAGAGGAAAAAGAAGAAAAAAAAAGAGGAGAAGAAGAAGGAGTAGAGGAGAAGAAGAAAAAATATTTTATTTTTTCTTCTCCTCCTCTATTCCTTCTTCTTCTCCTCCTCTTTTTTTCTTCTTTTTTTCTTCTTCTCCTCTATTCCTTCTTCTTATCCTCTTTTTATTCTTCTTCTTCTTTATATTCTTATTTTTATCGGGTATGTCATTGTCGATATACTCCCTTCCCGATAACTTCGACATGAGGGTGGGGGGGGGTCGATATACCCCCTCCCCGATAACATTTTTTCCATGTATGTATGTCGTCGTCGTCGATATACCCCCTCCCCGATAACTTCAACATGAGGGAGGAGGGGGGGGGGGCGATATATCCCCTCCCCGATAACATTTTTTCCATGTATGTATGTCGTCATTGTCGATATTGAAGGAAATATGCCCTAGAGGCAATAATAAAGTTATTATTTATTTCCTTATTTCATGATAAATGTTTATTATTCATGCTAGAATTGTATTAACCGGAAACATAATACATGTGTGAATACATAGACAAACATAGTGTCACTAGTATGCCTCTACTTGACTAGCTCGTTAATCAAAGATGGTTAAGTTTCCTAACCATAGACATGAGTTGTCATTTGATTAACGGGATCACATCATTAGAAGAATGATGTGATTGACTTGACCCATTCCGTTAGCTTAGCACTTGAACGTTTAGTATGTTGCTATTGCTTTCTTCATGACTTATACATGTTCCTACGACTATGAGATTATGCAACTCCCGTTTACCGGAGGAACACTTTGTGTGCTACCAAACGTCACAACGTAACTGGGTGATTATAAAGGAGCTCTACAGGTGTCTCTGAAGGTACATGTTGGGTTGGCGTATTTCAAGATTAGAATTTATCACTCCGATTGTCGGAGAGGTATCTCTGGGCCCTCTCGGTAATGCACATCACTATAAGCCTTGCAAGCAATGTAGCTAATGAGTTAGTTATGGAATGAGACCAAGGGATCGAGGAAAGGTGGAGCAACTCGCATACAACCTTCGCCTAAGGGCATCTCCAGCCGTTGGCCCCCCAGGGGGCGTCTAAAAGCGCCGCCTGGGGGTGAGCCGGCGCAAAGAAAGGCCCTGGGGGCGAGTCGTCGCCCAGCCGTCGGCCCCCAGGGCCGCCCCGAGGCGTGTGTTTAAAAAAAAAGGCCGTTCGGCGAAGTTATGATAAAAGAGTAGTTAAATTTCGGCTAAACATGGCGAATTTCGGCCAAATTCGCGCATTTTCATTACATTAAGCTAATCTAAAAAAGAAAGGGGCTGAAGTCGTTGCCGCCGTCACTGCCATCGTCGTCGTCGGCCTTCTCCTCCTTGACGCGGACCCCCCGGCTGGACCCGACGTCGCCATGGTGGACTGGCGGTGGCGCGTCGTCGTCGTCGTCGCTGTCGCATAGGACGACGACCCCGTCTTCGTCGCGGCCGCGTCGGCGCTCCTCGAAGCGGCGCAGGGCTGCACGCTGGCGCTCCTTCGCCTTCTCCCGGCACGCCTTCTCCATCGCAATGGAGTCCTGGCGCGCCCATTCTAGGGCCGCGTCATCGTCGACGAACTCCGCCTTCACCGGCACCAGCCCCGGCTCCGTCTTCACCGGCGCCAGCCCCGACTCCGTCTTCACCGGCGCCAGTCCCGGCTCCGTCTTTGGCTTGACGAAGCGCGGAGGAGCCGACGAGGAGGAGGCGCGCCGGCCGCCCTCGTTGATGACGATGCCGGTGCTGCGAGTGCGCCGGCCGAGCTGCGACTCCACCGCGGGCTCGGCCTTGACGCCGAGCAGGGCCGGAGTGCCGGAGGAGTGCGACGAGGATCGGGAGGAGGACCCGAACCGCCTTGGCGCCCATGGCCCGACGCGTCGGTGCTGCGCCGGGGGGTACGCCAACGGCGGGTCATTGCCGCCCTCGAGGTGCGTGAGCACGCCCTCGAGTGTGCGGCGGGGGACGCCCCACCAGAGGCGGCGCCCCTCGCTGTTCTGCCGCCCGCCGACCACCGGCGCGCCGTTGGTGGACGCCAATCGCTGCTGCTGGCGGCGCTCGAAATACGCCGCCCAGGCCGCGTGGTTGTCGGCGGCGTACTGGGGGAGGAAGCGTTGGGCGTCGGTGAGGGACGCGCGCGCGATCTCGACCTCCTCGGCGAAGTACTCCGGCTTCGCCACGGCGTCGGGCAACGGGGGAATGGGCACTCCCCCGGCGTTGAGTCTCCACCCCGATGGCCCGGCGCGCATGTCCGGCGGCGCCGGGATGTTCGCCTGGAACAGGAGCCAAGACTCTAGTTCGCGGAGCAAACGGCGGCCGAAGCTGTTGGCCGCCGCCTCGTCTCCGGGGAAACGTTCTGCCATGACGACGGCGCTCGGGAGAGGCAGGGAGAGGGAGGGGCTGGACGGCGGCGAGGGGGCGGGCGAGCTGTGGGTACAGGAGAGTGGAGTGGAGGCCGCCGGCTTTTATAGCCGGGCCGCGCCCATGTGTACGCGTGCGAGGGAGGGGAGGCGTCGGCGCGCTGTCCCGTGAAGCGCCGCCCGTGAAGGAATCAATGGCAAGGCTGACCGGCGGCAGCCCTGCCATTGATTCCCCGCGGGAACCGAGGCCGTTGGGGGGAGACGAGGCGCCGAGTCGCTGATGCGGCTGGCCCGCGGCTTCTTCGCGCCAAAACAACTCGCCCCGGCGCCCCCGGGCGCCCCCCAGCGCGCCGGGTTCGGGCTGGGTCCGCCGGCGCTGTTTTCGGCCCAAGCCGGCGAAAATCGGGCTTCTGGGGGCGCGACTGGGCCGTTTTTTCGGCGCCGGCGCGTAAAAATCGTCTGGAAAGGCCTTCTTGAGGGCGCGGCTGGAGATGCCCTAAGGTGCATTGAGCTTCGATGTGCAGGAGGGCGCTCGGCGAGACACTACCGGCTAGGGAGCTGCCCCGTCTTGCAGCCCACTGGTTCACATCTGGGATGTCACTCATGACGTTGCGGCACTAATTTCTCTTTTTACTAAGTTTTCCTTTGAGTTTGGTCGTGTTTTTATTAAGTGTATGTTAAACTTTGACCATTCGTGATGAACAATTGCAACGCCGTGTTGAACCTGTTTATTTTTGGAACCATGTACTGTCATCACTATTGAGTATCCTTTCTAAAAATCACGAACTAAATGATGACATCAGCACTATGATTGTAGTCATAAATAGTGTCATTTTGATGACCATAGAAGGTCGCGGTGGTATTGTTCCATGGCGACTGATTATCATAATCAATCTTACATGTTAAAATAACCGCATCAAACTAAATAATCAATCTCGGTTGAAGTGCGAATCTAAATGCTACTTATTTTGCAAGAGAGTAGTGGTAAATTTCTGCAATATTACTTAGCTCCTGTCATTAGGCTAGACGAGTTAATTACGCAACTGGTGTGTCATTCATAATTGACTCAGACTCCGAACCGTGCCACCGGTGCCATGGTACGTACCGGTGCCGCGGCATGCCTGGTACCTGGGGCTTGCCTGCTCCCGTCTCCTGCTCCCATCCGTACTCCGCGTCGTTCCTTTCCCATCGCAGGGTTCCAGTAATTTCTTTTCCCTGCATCCTTTAAGCAGTCGCCACGTACTTCTCTCCCTAGATGTGTTGCTGCCTGTGGCACTGCATAATATTTTGCCTTTTTTACTGCTCTAAGGCTCTTGGAATAAACTAAGCAGTCACCAGTACTTCTCTCCCTAGATGTGTGGCTGCCTGTCACACTGCATTCCCTTTAATTAACCATTGATTTGATTAGCAAGGGCAGGTTTACTATAAGTGATTAACCATTGATTCCATTGCATCATCCAGGAAGTTAAGCAGGCTATGGGCAGCACGTCTAATAGATGTTTGTTTTATAAATCATCCCTAAAGGGCATCATGAATAAAAATACATATGAAAACAAACACCAAGAAGCAATAGACAGGCTAACAATCAGGGATAAGTGTTGAATTGTCACGTTCATTGTATGTGTACACTTGTGTTCTTGATTATCTTGTAGTCTGTTGTAACTAGGTAAGCTAGTCTTCAGGATCCTCCCTAGTCTACCGCAACCACCACGAGACGTGCCATGCATGTAAGGGGTCTCGATGTATATGTAACTGAGCTCAGTTCTCGCAATACAGCACAGAGTTTACGGCTTAGATTGGTAATCAGAGCGATGGTTACTCCTTCCAAGGCCGATGCCGCCTCCGCCGAGGCTGCAGCCGCCGTGCTCGCCGCCGCCGCCGCGGCGGCGGCTCTCCCTACTGACCCCAGCGTTAAGGCGCGCCCCGCGCTCCGCTCTCCACCGACAACTCCTCCTCGGCTCTTCCTCTTACCATCCTTCCACCCAATCCCACTGCACCTTCTTCGTTCTTCGGCTCCTCTTCAGCTCTGCCGGCGAGCGTTTCCGGCGTCATCGACTTCAAGCTCGCCTTGGATGGCACCAACTTCCAGCGCTGGTGCAACTACATCAACCTCCTTCTTGCGCGCTACCATGCAGAGGGCCATGTGCGGGAGGGGTCGGCCCAACGGCTGGCTGACCAGGCATGGCGCGATGACGACAACACCGTCATCCTCTGGTTCTTCACCACGATCGAGGGAGACCTCCTCGACATCGTCGCTCCTCCTGGCTCCACCGTCTTCACCATATGGACCAGGATCCACGAGTACTTCCTTGCCAACGAGGCCGAGCACGCGATGCATCTCGGCCAGGAGTTCCGGGCGGCGGTTCGCGGCGACCTCAGCATCAACAACTACTACCGCCGTCTCCAGGGCATCGCCGCTGCCCTCGCCGACATCCGTGAGCCTGTGACTGATCGTACTCTGACCTTGCGGATGCTGGACGGGCTGGGCCCAAAATTTGCCATGCAGGCCGCCATCATCCAGTCCACCGTTCCCTTTCCCACTTTCCAGCAGGCGCGGTCCCGCTTGTCCTCTCCAAGCTCTCCCAGGACAGGCACGCACTCAGCGAAGGCTCTCAGGTGCTTGTCGTCCAGAACGACGATCGCAGCGCGAATCGCTCCGGGGATCAGGGCGGTGCCCGCGGAGGCGACCATGGTGGCGACCGTGGTGACCGCGCCCCCAACGCCGGCGGCGGGCGTGGTGGCCAGCTCGGGGCGCACCGTGGGCGCGGCCCTGGCTGGGCTACTTCCCTCCCGTCGGGGCACCCTTCCCTCTGCCTCGTGCTCCTTGGATCCCGCCAAACTCGGCGGGCGTGCTTGGCCCCTGTCTAGGGGCTCCAACGCAGGCCTACCTGCTGCTCTACTCCATCGCGCAGGCACCGCCTGCTCCCACACCGTACACCGTGGCTCCTCCTCAATGGGACGCCTCAGCCATGTACCACGCGGCTCTGAGCTATGGATCCGCTTTTCCGCTGAACGCCGACTAGATCATGGACACGGGTGTGGCGTCCCACGTCACCGGCGATCCAGGTACCTTGTCCTTGTTTCATTCCTTATTAGCTCCTTACACTCGTCATATAATTGTCGGTAATGGCTCTCGGCTCCATGTGCTTGCTATTGGTACTGCTCATCTCCCTCCTAAACCCTTCTACCTTCGCCATATTCTTTTGTCTCCTAATATCGTCAAGAATCTCATTTCCTTTCATAAATTCACTCATGACAATTTGTGTTATGTGGAATTTGACCCCCTTGGATTTTTCGTGAAGGATCTAGCCACCAAGGAGGTGCTTCTGAGGTGTTTGTTTCGGCGATATTTGCCCGTCACCTGTTTACCCCGTAAAGGAAAAACGTTACTCCTGTTTGTTTACTCCACGACCTACACGAATCCCTCTGTAAACGGGTCCGGCCCAGTTATGGATCGATACCGCCCACCCCTCACCGGTAAGGTCGCGGTATCCTGCCCCACGAGCTCCTCCACATTTTCCCGTTTTTCTTTAGATTTCCTTACCACATGTAATAATGATGTCCGTCCATCCCATCTCTGTAGTGCATGTCAAATGGGCAAGCATACAAGGCTACCATTTGCCACCTCCACCTCCTACACTACTGCCCCCTTTCATTTAATCAATTGTGATGTTTGGACATCTCCAGTCTTGAGCTACTCCGGATATAAATATTATCTTGTCATTGTCGATGATTACACCCATTTTTCTTGGACATTTCCGTTGCGTGCAAAATCTGAAACTTGTGCTATTTTACATTGCTTCTTTCATTTTATTCTCACCCAATTTGGCGTGCTCATTTGGTGTGTGCAATGTGACAATGGTGGGGAGTTTCTTACTACCTCACTACCGGACTACTTCTCTTCTCACGGCATCTCTTTCCGTCTCACGTGCCCCATACCTCTCCACAAAACGGCAAAGCCAAACGTCGCATCCATACCACCAACGATGTAGTTCGTACCTTGCTCCTGCAAGCCGGTATGCCCCCTGCCTTTTGGGTTGAAGCACTCCACACCGCCACCACTCTCCTTAACATCCGTCCGTCCTGCGCTATCCACCATTTCACGCCCTATTTTCTTCTCTATGGCGCACACCCCACATACGATCATCTTTGAACCTTTGGGTGCCTTTGCTTTCCCGACATCTCTGCCACAACACCCCACAAACTTTCTCCCCGTTTGACACGTTGCGTTTTCCTGGGGTACCCACGCGAACAAAAAGATACTGGTGCTTCGACCTCGCCACAAGGAAAGTTATAATTTCTCGCCATGTTACCTTCGATGAAAATATCTTTCCTTTCTCTCCGTGTCACGGATCCGTTGCCACAGACAATCCCGCCTCTGCCGGATCCCCTGCCCAGCCTGCCGCCCTTGGACCGCGTTCCTCGTACCTGGACCACCCAGACACCGCTCGTGCGACGCCATCTGTCCGCTCCGATCGCGCGAGCACGCCCCCCACGCGCGTGTCTGTTACCACCGCGGGACCAGCCCACCAACCCAGCCATGCACCAACGAGCGCCCACCCAACCCACACGTCTGCATGCACTTCCTGTTCTCCCGGCCCCGTCATGGGGCCTGCTCCGCCATGTACCATCCCTACACCTACCAACCACCCTTCCCATTTTCCATCGGGATCGTTCTCTTTGCCCACGCCTGCCTCGGATCTCTTGGGATCAGGGTCGCCTGCTCCCACACCTCCACAGCCTTCCGACCCCACCTCATCCATCACGCGCCGCCCACTTTTTTCGACCCCTTCACCACCATGTTTTCCCGTGTCGCCTCCCATCAGCCACTGCCACCGCGCGTCGTGCCCATACCACCACCTACCAACCCACATCCCATGAAAACGCACGGGAAAGCAGGTTATGCCATTCGTAAGAAGATCTTTGATCTCCATGTTGCCGATGCTCCTTCCCTCATTCCCTCTTCGTACCGAGCAACACTTAAGGATCCCAACTGGCATGCCGCAATGCTTGATGAGTTTAATGCGCTAATTCAGAATGATATGTGGTCTTTGGTTCCTTGTCCTGCAGGTGTTAACATGGTGACCGGCAAATGGATCTTCCGCCACAAGCTCAACCCTGATGGCTCTTTGGCACGGTACAAGGCGCGGTGGGTGGTTCGCGGCTTCACACAACAGCTGGGTGTGGACTACAGGGAGACCTTCAGCCCCGTAGTCAAGCCGGCCACCATTCGGGTCGTCCTCAGCATCGCGACTGCTCATGGTGCCCTCGCCGAGACCATCTACTGCCAACAGCCTTCTGGCTTCACTGACGCCACTTCTCTTACGCACGCTTGTCGCCTCAATAAATCTCTCTACAGGCTCAAGCAGGCACCCCGTACATGGTTTCTCCGGTTCACCCGATTCCTTCACTCCCTCGGCTTTGTGTCCTTGAAGTGCGACACCACACTTTTCATCTTGCACCGTGGCCCCTCGGTCGCCTATTCTCCTGTTGTATGTCGACGATATCATCCTCACCGCCAGCACCGCCGCGCTACTTCAGACACTTGTTGACTCCCTCGCCGGTGAGTTCCCCATGAGTGAACTCGGCGACATTCATGACTTCTTTGGGGTGAATGTTCACCGCTCGGCAGCTGGTGTCTTTCTCTCCCAGGAGCAATACGCACTTGAGACATTAGATCGGGCTCGCATGCTTAACTGCAAGCCCATCTCCACCCCTGTTGACACCAGCAGTAAACTATCCGCCACTGCCAGCGTGCCCTACTCCGATCCCACGCACTATCGCCGTCTTGCCCGAGCTCTCAAGTATCTCACCCTCGCACGGCCTGATCTTTTGTATGCTGTCCAACAGCTCTGCCTTGTCATGCATGCTCCTATGGATGGTCACTATCAGCTGCTTAAGCAGGTTCTTCGCTATCTTCGTGGCACGACACACTATGGGCTTCAGCTCCACTGCTCATCTCGCATGATCTTCTTGCCTGCAGTGACGCTGACTGGGCCGGCTGTCCTGACACTCGCCGCTCCACCTCAGGGTTCTGCATCTTCCTCAGCGCCAACTTGGTCTCTTGGTCCTCCAAGCACCAACACACGGTGTCCCGATCCAGTGCCGAGGCGGAGTATCATGCAGTCGCTAACTGTGTGGCTGAGTCATGCTGTCTTCGCCAACTTCTCTTAGAGCTTCATCGCCCCCTCGTCGAGCTACGGTTGTATACTGCGATAACGTGAGTGCTGTATATCTCTCATCTAACCCCATCCAACACCAGCGCATGAAGCGTGTGGAGATCGACCTGCAGTTTGTACGAGACCGTGTGGCGCTCGGCGAGGTGAAGGTGTTGCACGTCCCGACAGCGTCCTAGTTTGCTGATGTTTTTACCAAGGGGCTACCATCTTCGGTGTTTCGTGATTCTCCAGTCTGAACGTCTTGCCAGGTGCCGTTCGGACTGCGGGGGGTGTTGAATTGTCATGTTCATTCTATGTGTACACTTGTGTTGTTGATTATCTTGTAGTCTGTTGTAACTAGGTAGGCTAGTCTTCAAGATCCTCCCTAGTCTACTGCAACCACCACGAGACGTGCCCTGCATGTAGGGGCCTCGATGTATATGTAACTGAGCTCAGTTCTCGCAATACATCACAGAGTTTACGACTCAGTTATAAGCATCCCTAGATCATTGCAAGTGCTTGTCTGCACTGGGCCCACTTAGACACGACCTCAGTGCCAATGAGGTTAAGCGTGGACGCTGGTTTGGGTGGCGAGGGGAGTGCAATGCAAAATATCAAAGGCAATAAACGTCAGCTTCAGTTCGTGGTGTAGTCGTTTTGGTCACCCAGGAGTCAGACTCGAAAGTCGGTACTCGACTACAGAGGAGGCGGGCTCAATCACTCAAGAGTCGAACTCGGGACTCAATCATGGGGTAGCTGTACTCGACTGCGGGGTACTCAAACTCGTGAGTCACTCGAGATATAGCCACAGAGTAGTCGTACTCAGCAAAGAAGAGGCAAACTCGGCCATGGTATCGGGACTCGACTCGGGACACGATCAGAGTCGAAGTCGGTCAGTTGGGAGTCGGTCATGGAGTATTCAGACTCGGCGAGGAGGCACAGTCAACCATGGAGTAGTCAGATTCCGTCACTCGGGATTCAGCCACAGAGCAGTCGTGGCTCAGCCACGAGGTAAGCAGACTCGACCCACTTTAGCCATTTTAGTCATCTGAAATTTCACTTTTTGGTCAGTCGAATTTGTGGCCATTGGATTTTTCTCTGAGATTCGTGCTGAGTTTTTTTTTCTGATATGTGTTGTTTGTTCTGTGGGCTTCTTTCTTTTTTTTGACTGACCCCTTATTTGGGACAGTCAATTTCCTTCTAGGCTCAGCCCATTAACTGTGCGATTCAGCTCCTCTCTCTCCCTTCGTTTTTCTTAATATTTTTTATGTTCTTTTGCTTTTGTTTTTTTATTTCTCGTTGTTAGAATCCCTGGGTAGCAGAGCACTATCAAAGGGCACGATAGGAAAACAATAATTTGAGTCTAGATATACAACAACAAATATACGACTCTAATTTTTTAATTAACATGGTAATTTCTTGGAAGTGCCTAATTGGTATAGGTATAGATATGACCGAGACACCTCTCCGGTCAATAACCAATACCAGAATCTGGATGCCCATATTGGCTCATACATATTCTACGAAGATCTTTATCGATCGAACCATTATGACAACATACATAATTCCCTTTGTCAAACAGTATGTTACTTGCCCGAGATTCGATCGTCGGTATCTTCATACCAAGTTCAATCTCGTTACCGGCAAGTCTCTTTACTCGTTCCATAATACATCACCTCACGACTAACTCCTTAGTTATTTGCTTGCAAGCTTATGATGTGTATTATCGAGAGGACTCAGAGATACCTCTCCGATACTCAGAGTGACAAATCCTAATCTCGATCTATGCCAACTCAACAAACACCTTCGGAGATACCTGTAGAGCATTTTTATAATCACCCAGTTACTTGTGACATTTGATAGCACACAAGGTATTCCTCCGGTATCCTGGAGTTGCATAATCTCATAGTCGATGGAATATGTATTTGACATGAAGAAAGCAATAGCAACAAACTGAATGATCACTATGCTAAGCTAACAGATGGATCTTGTCCATCACATCATTCTCTTAATGATGTGATCCGGTTATCAAATGACAACTCATGTCCATGGTTAGGAAACCTTAGCCATTTTTGATCAACGAGCTAGTCTAGTAGAGGCTCACTAGGAACACGGTGTTTGTTTATGTATTCACACATGTATCTAAGTTTTTAATCAATAAAATTCTAGCATGAATAATAAACCTTTATCATGATTTAGGAAATAAAATAATAACCAGTTTATTATTGCCTCTAGGGCATATTTCCATCAAGGGTATCTATCCAGCAGTGCATCATTGCCCTGTGCGGAACCCACGCTGCTTCTCGGCATGCATGGGACGGTGCTATCCAATGCTGGATCCGCTAGCTGCTTCCGCTGCTGAGACCCCCTTTCTTGGCTAAGTGATTCGATATGCTGTTGCTGCCCCTGGAAAGCCAGTTCCAACTTTACGTGCTCTGATTCTACAATGAGAAGGTGGTCTGCTTCCTGCTTCCTCTGCTCCTCCTCCAGCTTCCTCTTCTGCTCCTCCTTTTGCTTCTTTCTCGCACGGTTTCTGTAGTCGGTGTTCCAGTCCGCAAACCCCTCAAACCACGGAACAACACCTTTGCCTTGTGTTCTTCCCGGGTGTTCTGGATTCTCCAGGGCGCGCGTAAGCTCGTCGTTCTCTCTGTTGGGCGTGAACATCCCCGTTCGAGCCTCTTCTATTGCAACAAGTAAATTTCATCGGCTTCTTTAAGACATGCCCACTCCAAAACCTCGTCTGTCTTTGGGTCCAACGCCCCCCATGCGCATATAACCCCCCAGCTTATGGTGCCACTGCTTTTTCACGACATTAATCTTGTTTTCTCTCGGCCGTTCCTGAGCTACTTTTGATTCCTTGAAGTTCACGAAAGCGTCCCAGTGATCCTTTGCTTTCTCCAGTGTTACCTTGAATTCTGCAGTCTGCTATCCTTCTTTCACGTATGCGGTCCATATAGTTTTCTTGTGGTTGTTGAATGCTATCACCATCTTCTTAAGAACACAGTTCTTGACTTTCTCCAGATCTGCACCTGTCAAATGACCTGGTAGGGTGAAATGTGACATGAGCGATTTCCAAAGCAGATCTTTTGATCTTTGGTCGACAAAAGTAACATCTGGATCTCCCTTTGCTGGCTTTTTTCATTCTTGAATGGAGATCGGGATTTGGTCCCTGACAATAACTCCGCATTGATGAATGAACTTATTCGCATTCTTCTTAGGTTCATTGATACGTCTCCAATATATCTATAATTTTTTTATTGTTCCATGCTATTATATTATCTATCTTGGATGTTTTATATGCATTTATATGCTATTTTATATGATTTTTGGTACTAACCTATTAACCTAGAGCACAGTGCCAGTTTATGTTTTTCTCCTTGTTTTTAATTTCGTAGAAAAGGAATGTCAAATGGAGTCCAAACGAGATGAAAATTTACGGTGATTTTTTATGGACCAAAAGAAGCCCCCGAAGCAAAAGAGTTGGGTCAGAAGAGTCACGAGCCAACCACAAGGTTGGAGGGCGCGCCCTGCCCCCCCCCCCCCCCCCGGGCGCGTCCTCCGTCCTTGTCGTTGACTCGTGGACCCCCCCTGATTTGTTCTCGACACCAACAATTCCTCTAAATATAGAAACCCCAGAAATAAACCTAGATCGGGAGTTCTGGCGCTGCAAGCTTGTGTAGTCACCAAAAACCAATTGGGACCCTGTTCCGGCACCCTGCCGGAGGGGGAAATCATCGCCGGTGGCCATCTTCATTATCTCGGCGGTCTCCATGACAAGGAGGGAGTAGTTCACCCTCGGGGATGAGGGTATGTACCAGTAGCTATGTGTTTGATCTCTCTCTCTCTCTCTCTCTCTCTCTCTCTCTTGTGTTCTTGATTTGGCACCATCTTGATGCACCGCGAGCTTTGCTACTATAGTTCAATCATATGGTGTTTCTTCCCCTCTACCTTCTTGTAATGGATTGAGTTTTCCCTTTGAAGTTATCTTATCTGATTGAGTCTTTAAGGATTTGAGAATACTTGATGTATGTCTTGCATGTGCTTATCTGTAGTGACAATGGGATATTCACGTGATCCACTTAATGTATGTTTTGGTGATCAACTTGCGGGTTCTGTGACCTTGTGAACACATGCATAGGGGTTGGCACACGTTTTCGTCTTGACTCTCCGGTAGAAACTTTGGGGCACTCTTTGAAGTTATTTGTGTTGGTTTGAATAGATTAATCTGAAATTGTGTGATGCATATCGTATAATCAAACCCGCTGATACTTTTGGTGACATTGGAGTATCTAGGTGACATTAGGGTTTTGGTTGATGTGTATCTTAAGGTGTTATTTTAGTACGAACTCTAGGGCTGTTTGTGACACTTATAGGAGTAGCCCAATAGATCGATTAGAAAGAATAACTTTGAGGTGGTTTCGTACTCTACAATAATCTCTTCGTTTGTTCTCCGCTATTAGTGACTTTGGAGTGACTCTTTGTTGCATGTTGAGAGATTGTTATATGATTCAATTATGTTACCATTGTTGAGAGAACTTGCACCAGTGAAAATATGAACCCTAGGCCTTGTTTCCAAGCATTGCAATACCGTTTTGGCTCACTTTTACCACTTGCTATCTTGCTGTTTTTATATTTTCAGATTAGAAAAACCTATATCTACCATCCATATTGCACTTGTATCACCATCTCTTTGCCGAACTAGTGCACCTATACAATTTACCATTATATTGGGTGGGACACAAGAGACTCTTTATTATTTGGTTGCAGGGTTGCTTGAGAAAGACGATCTTCATCCTACACCTCCCACGGATTGATAGGTCATCCACTTGAGGGAATTTTGCTACTGTCCTACAAACCTCTCCACTTGGAGGCCCAACAACGTCTACAAGAATAAGGTTGCATAGTAGATATCATTCATCAGGTTCTCAATTAGATTTGATGGCATCGATGTTGTACTTTACGCCATCGTTCAACTTTTTGGCCGGGCCACGAACTGCCCTGTTTGCTTGTAGAAGATTTGCTCGATCTGGAGGGCTAAAAGAAGAAAGATTGATTCGTTAATATATATACAAAATCAATTAAAAAATGTGATGATCACCAGATGCCTGCTTATATAAATATACCTCGCCGGTCTTTGTTATTTGAAGAACAAGATTTCCTTCGTCATCATAATTCTGGACTTTATGTATTCGTTCGTCTTCATCAAATATCATACCCTCGCCGGTATTGTTTGACATATTGCGAGCCGTCGTCTTCTTCAATGTCATCTGGGCGAGGGGAGCGTATGATCTCGAATAGGGCCTCTTCTCCTTCTCTGCCGGTATTGTCCATAACTTTTATTTAACTAATCCAGAAGAAATATAAAACAATTTAGTATTCAAATTAGAATGCATGCACGCAATCAATAAGGAAAAACTGAATTATATATAGTAGATAATATATATACATCTTGAATAATCTAGATAATATGCATCATCGAATATAATCTCGAATACATCGTCTTGAATATTATCTCGAATACATCACTCTAATACAGATTGAATATTATTGAATAATCTAGTTCACTCGCAGTTCTTGAGGCGCCGGTAGTGGACACCTAAAGAGAAGGAACCATCACAGGATCATAGCTCGGGTGAGCTCCCCAAAGAATCTGCCAGGTGTTGGAGAACTTTATGTCCAACGGCGTGGGCCACTTTTAGTGCGGAATCAGCCAGCCCCGCCGGAGGTGGTACGTCACCGTGTCAAGGAGGAGGACGAGCACGTCCGTCACTACATGGCTGCGTTGGCCATATATATACGAGGAACCTTTAGTCCCTGGCTAGGAACAGGATTCAGAATCATATCAGATTCTCTTAACCTTTAAGGGATTTAACAAAATGGCACCATTCTGGATGTGCAGAAAATGGTCCATATTTTTCCTGATCTCATCTACCCTTCTGTATGTCACGTTTTCTAGTGTCAAAGGATTCAAGAAAACCATGGCTTCATCATTAACCGGAAGTAATAGGCGCATGATGGTACGAAGCTCTCCAAAGTTGTTTTGTAACGGAGTCCCGGATAGGATAATTAGCTTTTCGGTATGAAGTTCAGAAAGAGCCTTCCGAATATCGCTATTTGGAAGGCCTTTGCCGACCTTCGTACCAAAAAGCGAATTATCCTATCAGGAACTCCGTTCCAAAACAACTTTGGAGAGCTTCGTACCATCATGTGCCTGTTACTTCCGGCAAATGATGAAGTCATGGATTTCTTCACTACTTTGACAGAAGACAACGTGACATATGGAAGGGTATGTAGATGAGATCGGAAAACAATTGGACCAACTTGTGCACATCCATAATAGGGGCATTCTTGATAAATCCCTTATTAATTAAAGGACAAAATTTATTGTATACATACATTAGTGTTACTATTCATCACCCAGGGTGCAGATTAAGTTATTCTTCACCCGAGGTAATCTTACGATCGCTTCCTAAATAAATTATGTTTAGAATATAAATAGTTACATCCATGTTGATTCAAGATGTAAAATTTGGTATAAAAACAAAAATATAGGTTATAAGACAAAAAAAATCACATTTTATGTATGTTTCACACTATGTTTTTACATTCATAATTTTACATAACATTAAATAGTTTTTACATCGAGTACATATTTTCTTACGTTCTCTTTTTATGTATGAAATAAGACAAAATTTACAAAACGTAAAAATATGGTGCATTAATGTCAAAATAGAGAGGGGGTGAAGAATAAATATTCCTCACCCATGGTGACGAATAGCGCTACCCATACATACATATACTAATTAATTGCAAATACATAACAAACTTTTGCAAATACAACATTAAAATATGCAACTTTTGCAAATAATAATTGCTATACATTGGATCAAATGTAAAAATTCCTCAACTTTTTTATATCTAACATTTATCTAGCTATAATTAACTAAAAGTATAAAAAACTAAAAAACATTCGTATAACATTTATATATCTAACATTCATCTAACATTTCTATAACTAAAAGTATAAAAGCTAAAAAACATAAAAACATAAAATAAGAATATGTTTGGTTTTATGTTTATATATAAATAAATGAGTTGTTCGTTTATCTTTTACTTGCTAATTATGCATGACGTACTAACTATTTTTATGATTAGTCATGTAGTCCAAATTATATTTGCATCATTTTAAGGCATTTTAAGATTTTACGATGTTATAATTTTTCTTCAAATACATATTTGATATTCCTCATTGTTTTTGTGTAGGCATAGGTTAATTTGTTATCCCTGTGCAAGATTGCCATCTTAATTTTGTAAGTGATGTTTTTCCTATAATCATTTTTTGTGTGGATTTGGTATATAAAGTTAAAATGTATGTATATACCATACATATAATCGTTAGAATCATCATGCGAGGAATTTGTTTACATGATCCTTTCATTTAGCGAAGTTAAGACACATGCACTAAGTATGACCAATGTTGGCTCATATTTTTTACATAAGCAAAGTTTAATCTCACACTATCCACATTTTTTAGAAAGAACCATGGTCCATACTACTTTCCTGGAAAAAGAAAGAATATCCACACTAGTATCAATAGAATACCATTAGTTTCATGAGTCCCTACAGACTGATCCTTCACGTTTCCCCTTTTTTAGTCTTCTGGTCTTCTCAACACTCCCTCCTTTCCTTTATATAAGGTGTATTTGTTTTTTTTTGATAAAATCCCACAATGTAAGGGGTATTTCTTCTAAATCCACATAATTCCCTTTTTATCCCTTCAGAAAGAAGGAAACTACCTCTCTCTCTCTCTCTCTATTGCATGTATCTCTTACTTTCCTTGTCTCACAGATTTACTTGTCACTAACCAACAAATTTTCAAAGGGTAATTTTGTCGTAACGTGTCTATAATTATGCACCTTGGTCACGTGCTAAAAATAATACACCTTACATAAAGGAACAGAGGGAGTAGCTCCGACTGATAGAAGTAGCCGATCTATAGTGTGATAGGATCATAATGAGTACTTGCACACACTCCACACACCTCGGGTTTGGTTTATCAACAAATGGCCACAGCCTAACCCTCTATGCCGATATGTTTGCTCCTTGCATGCCTAGTTGTTCTCCTTATAGAAAATATACTTTTGGTAAAAGGCAAATTATAGAAGTTTCATATTTAAGATATGGAAAGTATAATTCTATCCTTAGCATTACTGTAAGTATACTACAAATAATTTTTTATATATCTGTTGGATACTAAAATAAAATAAATTGAAATTGCAAAATATTATTTGTTACATAAAAAAGCCTTGTTCAAGAATTCATCCGATTAACCCATTAACTTGCCGATTAATCCCTACTCATATGGTCAGCGAGTAGCCGATAAATTGATAAATCAGCCAATTAATTGATTAAATGGCCGATTAACTTGCTGATTAGCCTATTAATCCCCTACTCGACAGCCAACCGAGTAGCTACCGGTTAACGATTTCCTCAACAATGAAAAAAAAGTAAGAATACTTACATGATTTTACGAAATTGATTACTTTTAAATGGCATTTGTAGAAACAAAGGATCGAATTTAAATTCACTAAAGTCAAATCATGGAAAACAATGAACACAAGTAGTAGAATGGTATATGGGGATAAAATAGAATAAAGTATGATTGAATTAAGTTTTCATTGTTCCTATCTGCAAATTCATGAGAACATATAATTTCTAGAAGGTGCTCTTTGTTAGTTGAGGACATGTGTTCAGCATGATGGCTTGTGTTTTTGCGTGCAAGTGGTGTATGTGTTTTTTTTGTGATACTAAGATAGCAAAGGTAATTTGATGTGTATATGCCCTTGTGACAGCGAAATATAACAAAACTAAAGTCAATGTTATGGTGTCATAAACACATAGGCGTTAGTTTATCCTAGATATTGCATCATCTTTGCGATTAAGGAACTGTGCCGATCTGAATTTAATAAAAAACATTTATATAGTATGAAAATAGTAACTGATTATGGAGAAACATATTTATGATTATACCACAACAGATACAAATTAAACCAGAACAATTTGACCCGTGAACATGGACTTAAATGTCTATGCGACTACGAACTTGATAAGTACTCCCTCCGTTTCAAATTAGTTGACTTGGATTTATCTAGATACGGACGTATCTAACACTAAAACATGTCTAGATATATCCGTATCTAGACAAATCTGAGTCAACTAATTTGGAACGGAGGGAGTAGCTACCAAGGGAAAAGCTTGCTTTTCTAATCAAGAACGTTAATGATCATCTACAGGGACTAAATACCCTATGAGTTTTTTTCAAAATAAACTGAAAATGAGTATTAATGAAGGAAAAATAAGGGATATTATATTTGGCCCCTGGGATAATTTGCTCCTTCTTTAGAATCCTACTACTTCATAAGACCGTGCTAGCTGCAACTTGCCAGAAAAACATGCATTCAGTCTTGTATAAACCGTAAAATACAGTTTGCTTGTAAATATGAGAAGTGTAGTTTTTGTAGGCGGTAAAAGGAGATTTTATACACATGGTTATAATGTTTCATTGGGACAAAGTTCTAATTTGGTTCGACCGTTAGCAGCAAATTAAAAATCCCCTGAGTCCTGACACGAGCATCTAACTCATGTGCTCCCTCTATCAATCTTCCTGACACAACAGCAAACAAACTGCGACATAATCCTCTTTATGTCATCTTACACAAAACACTACCTGGCTCGGCTAGGTTCAAGCGAGTTGGTTGTAGTTCAGAGACTTTTACCACCATAAATTGTTTTCATTATTCTTCCCATATTTTTCAAAACCAAAGGGGTCTTGTGGCATTGTGATTTGTAGCGGCCATACAAAGAATATTTGTCTAACTTGTGTTAGTATTGTAGTTTTTAGGCTGCCAAAGGAAAGGGAATACTGCAATAAATTAATAACTCCACTAGTAGAAAACATGGCTTTGGTTCAGGCCTGGCCAGCCCATTAGTCCCGGTTCAGTCACGAACCGGGACCCATGGGGGCATGTACCGGTTCGTGCGCCTAGGGGGCCGACCGGGCCTCGTGGGGCATTGGTCCCGGTTCGTCTGGACCCTTTTGTCCCGGTTCCAGACATGAACCGGGACCAATGGGCCTCGATCCTGGCTCACATCCATTGGTCCCGGTTCCAGCCACGAACCGGGACCATTGAGGTGCCTATATATACCCCTCGTCCGCGAGCAGAGCATTCCACTGCTCTATTTTTTTCTGGCCGGCGAGGGGAGGGCATTGTGGTGCTCTAGCTCACCTCCTATGCACATGAGGTGTTCGAAGAAATGCCCGAGCCACGCTACTTAAGCTTTCTCCTCTCCAAACTTGACCTCCAAACTCCATTTTCCTCAAATTTGTCTAGGTTTAGCGTTCGTCATGTCCCGTCCCCGTCTTCACCGCCGTAGATCGTCCGTGCCGATCTCATCGCCGGCACCACCGTGGCAAGCTCTTATTTTTATCTTCTTTCTAAAATAATAATTCTTATTTGTATGATTAGATAGATACTTGTATAATTTTCTTACTTTTATTATTGCTTGTTATTACATAGTGCGATGTTTTTGGTATCCGCCCCCGTCGGCCCTCGTCCTGTCTATGATTCAGATGTGGTATATATATTATCTTTTATAACTATTTGGTTCATTTATTGTTTATGACAATTATGCTGACCAACGTGACATAGATTTTATTTATCTAGGTGGTATGTGAACCGGAAATTCCAACCGTCCCTATTGTCGAGAGGTTAAATTTAGTTGAAGAAGAAAATAATTACTTGAAGGAAAAAATTTAGGAGAAGATGATATTGGAGTTGCATGTTGCGGATGTCGTCGATGATCACAAGATCAAGATGGATGCAATGCGCTTGAAGATTAAAAAGATTAGAAACTATGTCATTCATACCGAGACTCAATTAACCCTATAAAACGCCCAAACCCCCCCTCCCACCCTCCACCCTAAAAAAACAAAAAACCCAGCCCCTGAACTGCTGACGCGTGGACGCTTTTTGGTCCCAATTGGTGCTACCGACCGGGACAAAAGGCCCTCCTGCCTGGGCAAGCCGCAGCGGCCACGTGGAGCCCCATCTGTCCCGGTTCGTATAAGAACCGGGACTAAAGGTGTTGGGTTTTAGTACCGACCCTTTAATCCCGATTCCGGAACCGGAACAAATGGGTCTCTGGAACCGGGACAAATGGCCCTTTTTCTACTAGTGCTCCCATCTCTTTATATATCCGGAATTCTGAATATATACCAAATGATATAATCTCTATATAAATATCTTAGTCCAACAATGGAAGCTAGTATTAAGAATTACGGCTGGCTAATGGCATGAATTTAAAGACGAATCACTGTTGTGTATCCTCTATTGGAGATGATATGTGCTGGCTGCCGCAAGATTTTTTCTGAAATATCATTGTTCTCCACTTGTGATAATCTGTCGTTGCCAATATTAAGTACTCCTAATAATAGCACTCTAAGAGCAAGTCAACCATCCAACGCATAAGATTTAGAAGATCACTAGCTTCCATGTCATTAGCAAGGAAAATACCTTTACCAAGTGGGGTACACACGTTAGTTTGCAATTTTTTATGGGGCAACTCTGTTTGCACGTGACCAGAACAGATCAGAACTGATTAAACCATCCCGGTCTCGTTGCTTTTCTTCGGCGTAATTTGTTCTATAGCTCTTCTGTAATTCTGTTGATGTCCTTTGCCCCGGCCCCCGGCAGCCATCCATAACAATCTCTTGCATATTCATCCATCAATTTATGCTTGGCGTCCCGGCTGCCAAACTCTGCTGCTTAGTGGTCGTCCTTTTCAAGGATTAAAATATATATAACTGGACAGTGAAGAACAACCATACCTAGATCTATTCCGTGGAAGTATCATCCAGTCCTGCCAGGCTGAAACCATGTCTGTTCTCCCGTATGCGTCCACGATGGCAGAGAGAGGAGCACACGGGGAGGGGAACAATTTCTTCAGGTTGAGGACACATCCTCATGCCAGGCTCGATTGATTTTGGTGATTATCCAATGGCCCGACCTGGCTTCCGTGAGAGGAAGGAAATGATGGATATGTTTTTTCTTTGATTGAGGAAAACATTGAATAGCTATTCCGTTAGGAACGTAGAAGAGATGTGGACTTGAGATTAAAGGATTAATTGAATTGGACAGCTGAGATCTGTTAACGACAAATTATGAACAAAAACAACACACATTGCTTGTTCGAAAAAAATTCCACCCATAGATCAACCTTAATGGCACAGAGTTTGGACACAGAGCATGCATCAACCTAACACTACAATGTTGCCTACCTTTGGGATATCTGATGCGGCATCTAAGGTTCATGCCTCCATCTACACTGCAGCATTATGATTTTTTGGGACAATAGCTCCTGTGCGACGTCTTTGATGTGAATTGAAAAGGGTGCGACGTTGTTGGAAGGAATGGCTGTGATGCGACACATTTGAGCGTGTAAATAGCCCAGGGCCACATGGGGTGTTAAATGTGGTTAAATTGGTCGTCAATCAAGCCCGTTTATGTTAGGACATGTGGGTCCAACTTAATTGCTCCTCAAAACAGCTGACCGTGCCCTGCCGCCCGGCCGTGCCGGGCCCGCCACTCTGCCCCCCCCCCCCTTCTTCTCCGGTGGCGGCGGATCTTGCGTTCTCGGTGGCGGCGGCGGAGCCCTCGTTCTCAACGGCGGCGGAGCCTTCGTCCTTAGAAAATGGTGAGTGAGAACCCTAGTCGCCCTCCCGTTCCTCTCTCGGTACCGTAGATCTCAGCTCGTTTCCTTTGTTTTCGCTTATTGAATCGATAGGTTGTCAGGGGAGCCCGTGGGCATACTGAAATGGAGCCGCCAGATTCAACTTCGAATAGGTAATGCGCCTCTCTCCGTCCAATTTTGCATGCAATTAGGGCCTGGTCTGCTCTTTCTCACGGGCTCACACTGTCCGCCACTGACAGAGGGGATGCTGCCGCTCGGACCTTCGAATTGACGGTCAATTTCTTTCCATCAAAGGCAAAATTAGTTGATGGTAGCATTCAGAACATTGAGAGAGACACAATTGTTAAATGGGAGGTTGAGTTTATAGAGATTGATCCACAAGTTCTACAAAATATGGGAGAGAAGGCAGTGAAGAAATGGGTGGAAAAAATTGGGGAGAATGTTGTTTGGGGTCAGAGCAAGAAGTATCTCTGTTGCTGTTTGATGATTGGAAAGGAGAGTATGTGAGAATAGAAGATGGTGAACAGATTGTCGATGAAATCGATCGGCAAAACGGCTGGACAAGCAAACGGGCTAATTTTTTTGCTGAGCTCGTTGATCTGAATATTTTTTCAAAGGTTGGATATGTGCCATCATAATTGGCTGCGCAGATGGTAGATGATGATTGGGCTACACAGAGGCCATTGATTCCCATGTGTACTGAACTTACAGTAATAGCCGAAGAGGAACAGGTGACTGGAACTGAAACTGAAACTGCAGCAACTGTCGATTGGAATGTAGTTGAATTAGATGAGCCTACTGATTTGGTCATTGCACCATTGCCTGACATTGAGATGGCCAAACTTTTTGGCATTCCAGTCGATGACAGAGATAAGCAGGAGATGGGCGAATCTAGTTTGCCTGCTAATGCTAATGAAGATGTAGATGGACAATTGATGGAACAAGCTGCAGATGAAGTAGATGATGCACATGATGATGAGCTGGTGCATGTGTATGACAAAGAAAACCCTGTCATTGAAGTAGGCAAGTTGTTCCCAAGCATGAAGGAGTTTAGGATGTGTTTCAAGACTTATGCAGTGAAACATGAGTTTGATGCCAAGACTGTTTGGACTGATAGAAAGAAGTTTTATGCGAGGTGCAGAGGATTTGATGGTAGTGTCAAGCCTTGCAAGTGGTACATATCTGCTAGGCTGCAACCTGATGGAAGTACTGTCAAGGTTAACCAAATCCCCAATCAACATACTTGTATTAAAAGTTCACAGAGAGTATCAACCATGACATCACAACTTTGGGTTGCAGAAAAGATCACCCCAATTTTAGACAAAACACCAAACACTACTGCCAAGAAACTCAAAGTAGACTTGGAAAAGATGTACCCCATTAAACTGAAATATACCACAGTGTGGAAGGCAAAACAAAGGGCAATGAAAAATTTATATGGTGATTGGGCAAATACATTTAGGATGCTTTACAACTTCAAAGCAGAGGTGGAAAAGAGGTCACCTGGCAGTGTTGTGGAGATAGATACAGAGGTATCAGCCAAAGGTGAAGTCAAGTTCTCCAAGTTTTTTATGGCTTTCAAGCCTTGCATAGATGGCTTCAAAGCAGGGTGCCGTCCATATTTGAGCATAGACTCATCATTTTTGATAGGAAAGTGGAATCGTCAGTTGGCAGCATGCAATGCTCTAGATGGACACAACTGGATGTTTCCTATTGTTGTTGGCTTGTTTCAGTCAGAAACAGAGGCTTCATGGACATGGTTCATGATTCAGTTGAAAAGATGCCTAGGCCAGTGTCACCTTTGGCAATACACACAGATGCATGTAAGGGGCTTGAAAAATCAGTGAAAAATGTTTTCCCACATGCTGAGCAGAGGGAGTGCTTCGGTCATTTGTGGATGAATTTGATCAAAAAATTTAGAGGAGAAGAATTTGGGCGCAATGTGGCCAGCAGCAAGATCTTACACTAGACAGACACACAAATATCATCTTGATAAGATAATGGAATCATGTGATGAGTTTGGTCCATGGCTGAACACCTACCATTCTTTGTTATGGTACAGGTCGACATTCGACACTGCCATCAAGTGTGACCACATCAACAACAATTTGGCAGAGAGTTTCAACAACAAGGTGAAGGAGTTAAAAGATTTGCCTGTGCATGACATGGTTGACCAAATCAGGATCATGCTCATGCGGTTGTGGGAATTGAGAAGAAGGATAGGTGATTGTCTACAAGGTGATAAGCTTCCAGCAGTGGTACAACAGGTGGTCAATAGGAGCAGATGTCTTTCACATTTGTTTGTTGAAAAATCTTCACCTTAGGGTGCTGAAGTTAGAGATAACAAAACTGGAAGGAGACATGTTGTTAACACTGAATTGCATGATTGCACTTGCCTCGAGTGGCAACACACTGGTAAACCACGTGAGCATGCCATTCTTTTCTTAGCATCCCAACCGAAGATAAACATGCACCCATATTTGCATGAATATTATTCGGTAGCAAGATTCAAAGCTGCACATGCTACTCCAATTCCCGCACTTACAGATCAGTCTCAGTGGCCTGAAGTGAACATTGAATTTTCCATGTGCCCTCCCTTGACGAAAAGAAAGGCTGGCAGGCCTAAACAGAGTAGATTCAAGGCATGGTTTGAGAAAGGTGGGAGTAGTAAGAAGGGAAAGAAAGATGAAAAGCCAAAAAGGGCCCAAAAAGGTAACAAAAATGGATGCAAGTTGTGCTAGGAACTTGGGCATAGAGTGGGATCTGTCAAATGCCGTTACACTCCTGATAAGCCAAAGTATGTTCTTGTTTATTTGTCTGTGTTTTGATTTGGTGCTTTTTTCCAATTACTATATCTATAACATTTTCCCAATGGCCAGGAGGAAGCGAGCAAGTCAGCCCCTTGTTGTTGAACAGTGTTGGCCAACAAAAAAAGCAAGAGTCAATGGCGGTAGAAAGAAGAGAAGTGTGCCTGAGCCTGAGCAGACTGAAGAAAATCCTGCTGTAGTCAACATTCAGACTGAAGAAACTGATGTGGAGGTGCACACCAAAGAAACTGAAATTGCAGTCAACATTCAGAGTGAAAAACTGCTCTCGAGGTTGAAACTAAACCTGGCGTGTCGAGGTTCAGACTGAAGAAACCCATGTTGAGGTACACACCAAAGAAACTGAAACTGGTGTCAACATTGAGACTGAGGACACTGATCATGAGGGTGTTGGCGAGGTGTTGAAAAGACCAGTGAAGAAAACCAAGATGATCAGTGAACTTGTGTGTGTAGTAGAACCAAAAACAAGAAGTGCTAAGGCAAAGAAGGGCACACGACGTGGTAGGAAGAGGTAGAACAGAGAACAATTTGAAAATTTGGGGCATGTAATAATATTTGTAACTTGGTGCGTACTCGTAGTCACTATGTATCCCCATATTTCCATCCAAACTTGTTTGTCTAAACTAGCCAAATAAAATTTAAATTTAAATTTAAATTTGGGCTATTGATGTTTTAGTGCTATCTAAAGTACCTCATCTGAAATATGTTTGCTTGCTGATCATTCCGAGCCCTTTTGGTAAATTGAACTCATAGTCATGAAAAGTGTGTTTCAAATGACCTCCAAAGGTAGGGTAAACAGCCTCATATTTAAGCAAGTTTTTTTGGCACCTTGTCTAAACCAGCCAAATAATTTTTCTACACATCTATTCTACCTATATAGTGTAAATCTAAAGTCTCACTATTTATTGAATTAATTTTCTATTATTTTCTTCTCTTTTTGAAAAACCAAGGTTTAATAGAAAATTATATATAAAACAAGTTTAAAACATGAAAATGAGAAAAGTAAGTTAAGATCTTTCTTAGTCAATCCAAATTGAAGTTTTGGTGAGGTTTTCACACATTTCATTTTCAAAACCCCACCTACTCTCGGGTGCCCACTACTCTCTCCCTTGAACTCCATACTACATTGTTTGAGGAATGACAATTTTGTGAAGAATTTTTCGTAAAAATGTACGTAAACCATATTTATATTTTTTTCTCGTTACTATACGACATAATAAGACTATGTGCGCAAGTTTTATATTTTTTTGATTTTTTTGAATTAGTTATGCTCAACCCTAATCAGTCAAAACCTCTCAAAACCCCTCAAAACCCCTCTCAAAACCCCTCAAAACCCCGCAAACTACCTGGTCGTCGATCGTTGAGATCAGACACTAGGGTTAGCTACAATGTACATCGATCCGCATGAGACGCGCAGATTGGTTGACACGGTGGGGTTTGGATCAGCCTCTCTCGTTGGGGCATCAGGACCGTTCATTTGAATCCAACGGCAAGAGTTGACGCGGTGCATGGACCAAGCCTATGCAGTGCCCTTTCCATCGTTGCATGCGTGCCCGTGCCTACCCACAGCATGCATGCCCACCCGCAGAACTGCGCCCGTGCGTTGCATGCATGCCCTCGACGTAGCCCTGCTCCGCCACCCCTATCGATGCAGTAAGCTGTCGCATGCCTACCATTAGAACCGATGCAGCGTCGCATCAAAGCATACACCCGGCCAGAATGCAGCAACCCGATGAAGACAACCAAAAAGCCAACGCTGCATGGCGTGCTGTGCATGGCGTGCTCCTCTTTGAGGACGCAATACTGGCATGAGGTATCGATGTGGGTATCAATGCTGTTCAAATGGCGTGCTGCTCGTTAAAAGATGGGCAAAAGAAGGCGTCCATTATTGTCACATCTCCCATTGACCGAACCTTGCCCTCTAGCCAGGCCCTAGCAAGATGGGCAAATTAATGGGCTACGGCATGCATGCACGGGCGGCACACGCAGAGAACCCGGGTAAGGCGTGTCCCCTTGACCCACGACGCCATAGACGCGTGCTTGAGCCCGCCCCCCTTGACCCGCGACCGGTGGCACAAAAGCGTCGCAGCCTGTTTCCCACGGCCATGCTCGTGTACACACTTTCATGGGGCGCCACCAAACGCCGCCCGCCCATTAATTCTAGGGTTTCTACGGGGTGAAACCACGTCGCACTTGGGCTATTTAAGCCGGGCACTATCGTCCTCTCCCTCCTCATCCATCATACCCCATCCTCTGCCTCCTCTGCTCTCCTTCTTCCTTCTTCTCCATCAAACCCGACCGAGCCCTCGAGCCACCCCGCCACCATACAGTACGACGCCCCCACCTACCGCTTCCCCTTAACCATGCCGGAAAGGCTCTACCCGGCAGGAGTGTATGTAGAGAGAACCCTTAGGGTTGGGGCGATCTCGAGGTGGAGGGGCGCAAGGGAGTTAACGGAGTTCTTCCTTGCGGCCGGCTTCCGCCACCTCCCCCGCGGCTCTCCTCGGATGTACCATGTTGAGGAGGTCAACCACAACGGCATTATGGTTGGGCTCCTCGCCACGTTCACTAACCCTTTCGATGCTTTCCATCTCCTTGGGCGAGCGTATTGGGTTGGTTGTGAGTTCATAGCTTTCACCACCTACAATATCTTCACCGACTTCCAGAGCATCTTCCCCAACAACGGCGTTATGCACACGCTCCCATACCCCATCAACAACGGGGAGGAGTGAAGGGCGGAGCCCGGAGGAGCGAGGTGGCGTTGTTGCCCCGGAGGAGGAGGAGAAGAAGAACCTAAAGAAGAACCCGCGTTTGGTGCCCCCCGATCTATCTAGCTTATCGTATTAGTTTTTTTAAGTAGTAATCGTTATGCTACTATTATTAAGTTGTATTAGTATTTTAACACTACTGGAAACAGGGAATTTGCCATCAGTTAGCTCTTTGCCGTCTGCTAGCGGATGGCAAAGAAGGTCTTTGCCATCTGCTTGCAAAAAACAGACGGTAAAGAACTGAAGACGACAAAGAACCTGGTTGCCATCAGTCAGCTCGTTGCCGTCTGCCAGCAGATAGCAAATAATCTTTGCCGTCCACCCCCCCTCTCTCTCCCCAGCCCCACCACACCGGCCCGATCCACTCCCACCCCACCACTCTGTCTCTCTCTCGTCCCTAAAAAACTCTCTCACGAACTCACCCCACCCCTCGGTCCACCCCACCCCGGCTCCTCTCCCCATGATCTCCTCGCCGTCGCCACCACCCATGTCGGCCGGCTCCGGCGAGCACCGGCCGCGCACATAACTCCCCCAAGCTCGGCCCCGCCCTCCCCTCCGTCCAGATCCGTGCCTCAAGGCCTGCACCCTTGCCCGCAGCTAGGGTTTTGGGCACCTCCCGTGTTCTTGCCGGAATCCACCACAATCGGCGATGGCGAGACCGGAGCTTGCTGAATCCGTCATCGGCGTTGCCCAGGTAGGCCCTTCCCCTCCTTCCTTGCTCGGGTCCACCCTCTCCTCCTCACCTTGCATTCCCTTCCGATCCGTCCCTTTGCTGTAGGTCGACATGGCAGCCGCCGCCACAGCCCCAGCGCACACGCGCCGTTCTCGACGGCTACGAGATGGCCGCAGCCACCCCCACTGCCTCCGAGGTCAGGGTCGACGCGGTGGAGAATGATGATGTCATAGCGTATGCGCTACAGGAGGAGCTCGCGCAGGTTGCCATGGCCGAGGCGTTCGGGGCTGACGGCGGTGAGGCTGAGCAACGCGCCACCGTCCTCGTAGGAGCCCTCCGCCAACCTCCCCGTGAGCATCCCCTTCCGTCCTCCCTTCTCTCTGTATGTTTCCCCTTGCATAAATCTGAATCAAACGTGCGTCCTCATAAATCTGAATCAAATTGTGGATTCTAATTGTTGTGAACTCCATAGCGCTCACATGCTAGTGGCCTTTGATGACATTTTAAGTTCTTGGCTGTTTTCTTTAATGCCAGTGTGTAGCAGCAAAAAAATTGTATTTGGAAGTGTCAAAATTTATCATTTATAATCAGCCATAGTAGTATTGCTATAGATATATACACACTGAAAGTCTGAAAATTTTCTAGTAAATATACAGGTGAAGCTCCCTCTCTTCTCTTGTAATCCTGCAGGAGGGACAGCCTCACGGATGCTAGCTGCCTGCTTAACTGAACCTGGGGTTTCTCTTTTGGTTGCTGCATGTGTGAGTGCAGGAGATCAACTTCCTTCTCAACCGATGGGTGGGTAAGCAAGTTCCCCATCCACTCAAGTTCTAAACAAGTAGATAATCTTTGGGGTGCTACCCTGCTAATTCAGAATGATATGTGGTCTTTTAGTGCGGAATCAGCCGGCCCCGCCGGAGGTGGTACGTCACCGTGTCAAGGAGGAGGACGAGCACGTCCGTCACTACATGGCTGCGTTGGCCATATATATACGAGGAACCTTTAGTCCCTGGCTAGGAACAGGATTCAGAATCATATCAGATTCTCTTAACCTTTAAGGGATTTAACAAAATGGCACCATTCTGGATGTGCAGAAAATGGTCCATATTTTTCCTGATCTCATCTACCCTTCTGTATGTCACGTTTTCTAGTGTCAAAGGATTCAAGAAAACCATGGCTTCATCATTAACCGGAAGTAATAGGCGCATGATGGTACGAAGCTCTCCAAAGTTGTTTTGTAACGGAGTCCCGGATAGGATAATTAGCTTTTCGGTATGAAGTTCAGAAAGAGCCTTCCGAATATCGCTATTTGGAAGGCCTTTGCCGACCTTCGTACCAAAAAGCGAATTATCCTATCAGGAACTCCGTTCCAAAACAACTTTGGAGAGCTTCGTACCATCATGTGCCTGTTACTTCCGGCAAATGATGAAGTCATGGATTTCTTCACTACTTTGACAGAAGACAACGTGACATATGGAAGGGTATGTAGATGAGATCGGAAAACAATTGGACCAACTTGTGCACATCCATAATAGGGGCATTCTTGATAAATCCCTTATTAATTAAAGGACAAAATTTATTGTATACATACATTAGTGTTACTATTCATCACCCAGGGTGCAGATTAAGTTATTCTTCACCCGAGGTAATCTTACGATCGCTTCCTAAATAAATTATGTTTAGAATATAAATAGTTACATCCATGTTGATTCAAGATGTAAAATTTGGTATAAAAACAAAAATATAGGTTATAAGACAAAAAAAATCACATTTTATGTATGTTTCACACTATGTTTTTACATTCATAATTTTACATAACATTAAATAGTTTTTACATCGAGTACATATTTTCTTACGTTCTCTTTTTATGTATGAAATAAGACAAAATTTACAAAACGTAAAAATATGGTGCATTAATGTCAAAATAGAGAGGGGGTGAAGAATAAATATTCCTCACCCATGGTGACGAATAGCGCTACCCATACATACATATACTAATTAATTGCAAACACATAACAAACTTTTGCAAATACAACATTAAAATATGCAACTTTTGCAAATACTAATTGCTATACATTGGATCAAATGTAAAAATTCCTCAACTTTTTTATATCTAACATTTATCTAGCTATAATTAACTAAAAGTATAAAAAACTAAAAAACATTCGTATAACATTTATATATCTAACATTCATCTAACATTTCTATAACTAAAAGTATAAAAGCTAAAAAACATAAAAACATAAAATAAGAATATGTTTGGTTTTATGTTTATATATAAATAAATGAGTTGTTCGTTTATCTTTTACTTGCTAATTATGCATGACGTACTAACTATTTTTATGATTAGTCATGTAGTCCAAATTATATTTGCATCATTTTAAGGCATTTTAAGATTTTACGATGTTATAATTTTTCTTCAAATACATATTTGATATTCCTCATTGTTTTTGTGTAGGCATAGGTTAATTTGTTATCCCTGTGCAAGATTGCCATCTTAATTTTGTAAGTGATGTTTTTCCTATAATCATTTTTTGTGTGGATTTGGTATATAAAGTTAAAATGTATGTATATACCATACATATAATCGTTAGAATCATCATGCGAGGAATTTGTTTACATGATCCTTTCATTTAGCGAAGTTAAGACACATGCACTAAGTATGACCAATGTTGGCTCATATTTTTTACATAAGCAAAGTTTAATCTCACACTATCCACATTTTTTAGAAAGAACCATGGTCCATACTACTTTCCTGGAAAAAGAAAGAATATCCACACTAGTATCAATAGAATACCATTAGTTTCATGAGTCCCTACAGACTGATCCTTCACGTTTCCCCTTTTTTAGTCTTCTGGTCTTCTCAACACTCCCTCCTTTCCTTTATATAAGGTGTATTTGTTTTTTTTTGATAAAATCCCACAATGTAAGGGGTATTTCTTCTAAATCCACATAATTCCCTTTTTATCCCTTCAGAAAGAAGGAAACTACCTCTCTCTCTCTCTCTCTATTGCATGTATCTCTTACTTTCCTTGTCTCACAGATTTACTTGTCACTAACCAACAAATTTTCAAAGGGTAATTTTGTCGTAACGTGTCTATAATTATGCACCTTGGTCACGTGCTAAAAATAATACACCTTACATAAAGGAACAGAGGGAGTAGCTCCGACTGATAGAAGTAGCCGATCTATAGTGTGATAGGATCATAATGAGTACTTGCACACACTCCACACACCTCGGGTTTGGTTTATCAACAAATGGCCACAGCCTAACCCTCTATGCCGATATGTTTGCTCCTTGCATGCCTAGTTGTTCTCCTTATAGAAAATATACTTTTGGTAAAAGGCAAATTATAGAAGTTTCATATTTAAGATATGGAAAGTATAATTCTATCCTTAGCATTACTGTAAGTATACTACAAATAATTTTTTATATATCTGTTGGATACTAAAATAAAATAAATTGAAATTGCAAAATATTATTTGTTACATAAAAAAGCCTTGTTCAAGAATTCATCCGATTAACCCATTAACTTGCCGATTAATCCCTACTCATATGGTCAGCGAGTAGCCGATAAATTGATAAATCAGCCAATTAATTGATTAAATGGCCGATTAACTTGCTGATTAGCCTATTAATCCCCTACTCGACAGCCAACCGAGTAGCTACCGGTTAACGATTTCCTCAACAATGAAAAAAAAGTAAGAATACTTACATGATTTTACGAAATTGATTACTTTTAAATGGCATTTGTAGAAACAAAGGATCGAATTTAAATTCACTAAAGTCAAATCATGGAAAACAATGAACACAAGTAGTAGAATGGTATATGGGGATAAAATAGAATAAAGTATGATTGAATTAAGTTTTCATTGTTCCTATCTGCAAATTCATGAGAACATATAATTTCTAGAAGGTGCTCTTTGTTAGTTGAGGACATGTGTTCAGCATGATGGCTTGTGTTTTTGCGTGCAAGTGGTGTATGTGTTTTTTTTGTGATACTAAGATAGCAAAGGTAATTTGATGTGTATATGCCCTTGTGACAGCGAAATATAACAAAACTAAAGTCAATGTTATGGTGTCATAAACACATAGGCGTTAGTTTATCCTAGATATTGCATCATCTTTGCGATTAAGGAACTGTGCCGATCTGAATTTAATAAAAAACATTTATATAGTATGAAAATAGTAACTGATTATGGAGAAACATATTTATGATTATACCACAACAGATACAAATTAAACCAGAACAATTTGACCCGTGAACATGGACTTAAATGTCTATGCGACTACGAACTTGATAAGTACTCCCTCCGTTTCAAATTAGTTGACTTGGATTTATCTAGATACGGACGTATCTAACACTAAAACATGTCTAGATATATCCGTATCTAGACAAATCTGAGTCAACTAATTTGGAACGGAGGGAGTAGCTACCAAGGGAAAAGCTTGCTTTTCTAATCAAGAACGTTAATGATCATCTACAGGGACTAAATACCCTATGAGTTTTTTTCAAAATAAACTGAAAATGAGTATTAATGAAGGAAAAATAAGGGATATTATATTTGGCCCCTGGGATAATTTGCTCCTTCTTTAGAATCCTACTACTTCATAAGACCGTGCTAGCTGCAACTTGCCAGAAAAACATGCATTCAGTCTTGTATAAACCGTAAAATACAGTTTGCTTGTAAATATGAGAAGTGTAGTTTTTGTAGGCGGTAAAAGGAGATTTTATACACATGGTTATAATGTTTCATTGGGACAAAGTTCTAATTTGGTTCGACCGTTAGCAGCAAATTAAAAATCCCCTGAGTCCTGACACGAGCATCTAACTCATGTGCTCCCTCTATCAATCTTCCTGACACAACAGCAAACAAACTGCGACATAATCCTCTTTATGTCATCTTACACAAAACACTACCTGGCTCGGCTAGGTTCAAGCGAGTTGGTTGTAGTTCAGAGACTTTTACCACCATAAATTGTTTTCATTATTCTTCCCATATTTTTCAAAACCAAAGGGGTCTTGTGGCATTGTGATTTGTAGCGGCCATACAAAGAATATTTGTCTAACTTGTGTTAGTATTGTAGTTTTTAGGCTGCCAAAGGAAAGGGAATACTGCAATAAATTAATAACTCCACTAGTAGAAAACATGGCTTTGGTTCAGGCCTGGCCAGCCCATTAGTCCCGGTTCAGTCACGAACCGGGACCCATGGGGGCATGTACCGGTTCGTGCGCCTAGGGGGCCGACCGGGCCTCGTGGGGCATTGGTCCCGGTTCGTCTGGACCCTTTTGTCCCGGTTCCAGACATGAACCGGGACCAATGGGCCTCGATCCTGGCTCACATCCATTGGTCCCGGTTCCAGCCACGAACCGGGACCATTGAGGTGCCTATATATACCCCTCGTCCGCGAGCAGAGCATTCCACTGCTCTATTTTTTTCTGGCCGGCGAGGGGAGGGCATTGTGGTGCTCTAGCTCACCTCCTATGCACATGAGGTGTTCGAAGAAATGCCCGAGCCACGCTACTTAAGCTTTCTCCTCTCCAAACTTGACCTCCAAACTCCATTTTCCTCAAATTTGTCTAGGTTTAGCGTTCGTCATGTCCCGTCCCCGTCTTCACCGCCGTAGATCGTCCGTGCCGATCTCATCGCCGGCACCACCGTGGCAAGCTCTTATTTTTATCTTCTTTCTAAAATAATAATTCTTATTTGTATGATTAGATAGATACTTGTATAATTTTCTTACTTTTATTATTGCTTGTTATTACATAGTGCGATGTTTTTGGTATCCGCCCCCGTCGGCCCTCGTCCTGTCTATGATTCAGATGTGGTATATATATTATCTTTTATAACTATTTGGTTCATTTATTGTTTATGACAATTATGCTGACCAACGTGACATAGATTTTATTTATCTAGGTGGTATGTGAACCGGAAATTCCAACCGTCCCTATTGTCGAGAGGTTAAATTTAGTTGAAGAAGAAAATAATTACTTGAAGGAAAAAATTTAGGAGAAGATGATATTGGAGTTGCATGTTGCGGATGTCGTCGATGATCACAAGATCAAGATGGATGCAATGCGCTTGAAGATTAAAAAGATTAGAAACTATGTCATTCATACCGAGACTCAATTAACCCTATAAAACGCCCAAACCCCCCCTCCCACCCTCCACCCTAAAAAAACAAAAAACCCAGCCCCTGAACTGCTGACGCGTGGACGCTTTTTGGTCCCAATTGGTGCTACCGACCGGGACAAAAGGCCCTCCTGCCTGGGCAAGCCGCAGCGGCCACGTGGAGCCCCATCTGTCCCGGTTCGTATAAGAACCGGGACTAAAGGTGTTGGGTTTTAGTACCGACCCTTTAATCCCGATTCCGGAACCGGAACAAATGGGTCTCTGGAACCGGGACAAATGGCCCTTTTTCTACTAATGCTCCCATCTCTTTATATATCCGGAATTCTGAATATATACCAAATGATATAATCTCTATATAAATATCTTAGTCCAACAATGGAAGCTAGTATTAAGAATTACGGCTGGCTAATGGCATGAATTTAAAGACGAATCACTGTTGTGTATCCTCTATTGGAGATGATATGTGCTGGCTGCCGCAAGATTTTTTCTGAAATATCATTGTTCTCCACTTGTGATAATCTGTCGTTGCCAATATTAAGTACTCCTAATAATAGCACTCTAAGAGCAAGTCAACCATCCAACGCATAAGATTTAGAAGATCACTAGCTTCCATGTCATTAGCAAGGAAAATACCTTTACCAAGTGGGGTACACACGTTAGTTTGCAATTTTTTATGGGGCAACTCTGTTTGCACGTGACCAGAACAGATCAGAACTGATTAAACCATCCCGGTCTCGTTGCTTTTCTTCGGCGTAATTTGTTCTATAGCTCTTCTGTAATTCTGTTGATGTCCTTTGCCCCGGCCCCCGGCAGCCATCCATAACAATCTCTTGCATATTCATCCATCAATTTATGCTTGGCGTCCCGGCTGCCAAACTCTGCTGCTTAGTGGTCGTCCTTTTCAAGGATTAAAATATATATAACTGGACAGTGAAGAACAACCATACCTAGATCTATTCCGTGGAAGTATCATCCAGTCCTGCCAGGCTGAAACCATGTCTGTTCTCCCGTATGCGTCCACGATGGCAGAGAGAGGAGCACACGGGGAGGGGAACAATTTCTTCAGGTTGAGGACACATCCTCATGCCAGGCTCGATTGATTTTGGTGATTATCCAATGGCCCGACCTGGCTTCCGTGAGAGGAAGGAAATGATGGATATGTTTTTTCTTTGATTGAGGAAAACATTGAATAGCTATTCCGTTAGGAACGTAGAAGAGATGTGGACTTGAGACTAAAGGATTAATTGAATTGGACAGCTGAGATCTGTTAACGACAAATTATGAACAAAAACAACACACATTGCTTGTTCGAAAAAAATTCCACCCATAGATCAACCTTAATGGCACAGAGTTTGGACACAGAGCATGCATCAACCTAACACTACAATGTTGCCTACCTTTGGGATATCTGATGCGGCATCTAAGGTTCATGCCTCCATCTACACTGCAGCATTATGATTTTTTGGGACAATAGCTCCTGTGCGACGTCTTTGATGTGAATTGAAAAGGGTGCGACGTTGTTGGAAGGAATGGCTGTGATGCGACACATTTGAGCGTGTAAATAGCCCAGGGCCACATGGGGTGTTAAATGTGGTTAAATTGGTCGTCAATCAAGCCCGTTTATGTTAGGACATGTGGGTCCAACTTAATTGCTCCTCAAAACAGCTGACCGTGCCCTGCCGCCCGGCCGTGCCGGGCCCGCCACTCTGCCCCCCCCCCTTCTTCTCCGGTGGCGGCGGATCTTGCGTTCTCGGTGGCGGCGGCGGAGCCCTCGTTCTCAACGGCGGCGGAGCCTTCGTCCTTAGAAAATGGTGAGTGAGAACCCTAGTCGCCCTCCCGTTCCTCTCTCGGTACCGTAGATCTTAGCTCGTTTCCTTTGTTTTTGCTTATTGAATCGATAGGTTGTCAGGGGAGCCCGTGGGCATACTGAAATGGAGCCGCCAGATTCAACTTCGAATAGGTAATGCGCCTCTCTCCGTCCAATTTTGCATGCAATTAGGGCCTGGTCTGCTCTTTCTCACGGGCTCACACTGTCCGCCACTGACAGAGGGGATGCTGCCGCTCGGACCTTCGAATTGACGGTCAATTTCTTTCCATCAAAGGCAAAATTAGTTGATGGTAGCATTCAGAACATTGAGAGAGACACAATTGTTAAATGGGAGGTTGAGTTTATAGAGATTGATCCACAAGTTCTACAAAATATGGGAGAGAAGGCAGTGAAGAAATGGGTGGAAAAAATTGGGGAGAATGTTGTTTGGGGTCAGAGCAAGAAGTATCTCTGTTGCTGTTTGATGATTGGAAAGGAGAGTATGTGAGAATAGAAGATGGTGAACAGATTGTCGATGAAATCGATCGGCAAAACGGCTGGACAAGCAAACGGGCTAATTTTTTTGCTGAGCTCGTTGATCTGAATATTTTTTCAAAGGTTGGATATGTGCCATCATAATTGGCTGCGCAGATGGTAGATGATGATTGGGCTACACAGAGGCCATTGATTCCCATGTGTACTGAACTTACAGTAATAGCCGAAGAGGAACAGGTGACTGGAACTGAAACTGAAACTGCAGCAACTGTCGATTGGAATGTAGTTGAATTAGATGAGCCTACTGATTTGGTCATTGCACCATTGCCTGACATTGAGATGGCCAAACTTTTTGGCATTCCAGTCGATGACAGAGATAAGCAGGAGATGGGCGAATCTAGTTTGCCTGCTAATGCTAATGAAGATGTAGATGGACAATTGATGGAACAAGCTGCAGATGAAGTAGATGATGCACATGATGATGAGCTGGTGCATGTGTATGACAAAGAAAACCCTGTCATTGAAGTAGGCAAGTTGTTCCCAAGCATGAAGGAGTTTAGGATGTGTTTCAAGACTTATGCAGTGAAACATGAGTTTGATGCCAAGACTGTTTGGACTGATAGAAAGAAGTTTTATGCGAGGTGCAGAGGATTTGATGGTAGTGTCAAGCCTTGCAAGTGGTACATATCTGCTAGGCTGCAACCTGATGGAAGTACTGTCAAGGTTAACCAAATCCCCAATCAACATACTTGTATTAAAAGTTCACAGAGAGTATCAACCATGACATCACAACTTTGGGTTGCAGAAAAGATCACCCCAATTTTAGACAAAACACCAAACACTACTGCCAAGAAACTCAAAGTAGACTTGGAAAAGATGTACCCCATTAAACTGAAATATACCACAGTGTGGAAGGCAAAACAAAGGGCAATGAAAAATTTATATGGTGATTGGGCAAATACATTTAGGATGCTTTACAACTTCAAAGCAGAGGTGGAAAAGAGGTCACCTGGCAGTGTTGTGGAGATAGATACAGAGGTATCAGCCAAAGGTGAAGTCAAGTTCTCCAAGTTTTTTATGGCTTTCAAGCCTTGCATAGATGGCTTCAAAGCAGGGTGCCGTCCATATTTGAGCATAGACTCATCATTTTTGATAGGAAAGTGGAATCGTCAGTTGGCAGCATGCAATGCTCTAGATGGACACAACTGGATGTTTCCTATTGTTGTTGGCTTGTTTCAGTCAGAAACAGAGGCTTCATGGACATGGTTCATGATTCAGTTGAAAAGATGCCTAGGCCAGTGTCACCTTTGGCAATACACACAGATGCATGTAAGGGGCTTGAAAAATCAGTGAAAAATGTTTTCCCACATGCTGAGCAGAGGGAGTGCTTCGGTCATTTGTGGATGAATTTGATCAAAAAATTTAGAGGAGAAGAATTTGGGCGCAATGTGGCCAGCAGCAAGATCTTACACTAGACAGACACACAAATATCATCTTGATAAGATAATGGAATCATGTGATGAGTTTGGTCCATGGCTGAACACCTACCATTCTTTGTTATGGTACAGGTCGACATTCGACACTGCCATCAAGTGTGACCACATCAACAACAATTTGGCAGAGAGTTTCAACAACAAGGTGAAGGAGTTAAAAGATTTGCCTGTGCATGACATGGTTGACCAAATCAGGATCATGCTCATGCGGTTGTGGGAATTGAGAAGAAGGATAGGTGATTGTCTACAAGGTGATAAGCTTCCAGCAGTGGTACAACAGGTGGTCAATAGGAGCAGATGTCTTTCACATTTGTTTGTTGAAAAATCTTTACCTTAGGGTGCTGAAGTTAGAGATAACAAAACTGGAAGGAGACATGTTGTTAACACTGAATTGCATGATTGCACTTGCCTCGAGTGGCAACACACTGGTAAACCACGTGAGCATGCCATTCTTTTCTTAGCATCCCAACCGAAGATAAACATGCACCCATATTTGCATGAATATTATTCGGTAGCAAGATTCAAAGCTGCACATGCTACTCCAATTCCCGCACTTACAGATCAGTCTCAGTGGCCTGAAGTGAACATTGAATTTTCCATGTGCCCTCCCTTGACGAAAAGAAAGGCTGGCAGGCCTAAACAGAGTAGATTCAAGGCATGGTTTGAGAAAGGTGGGAGTAGTAAGAAGGGAAAGAAAGATGAAAAGCCAAAAAGGGCCCAAAAAGGTAACAAAAATGGATGCAAGTTGTGCTAGGAACTTGGGCATAGAGTGGGATCTGTCAAATGCCGTTACACTCCTGATAAGCCAAAGTATGTTCTTGTTTATTTGTCTGTGTTTTGATTTGGTGCTTTTTTCCAATTACTATATCTATAACATTTTCCCAATGGCCAGGAGGAAGCGAGCAAGTCAGCCCCTTGTTGTTGAACAGTGTTGGCCAACAAAAAAAGCAAGAGTCAATGGCGGTAGAAAGAAGAGAAGTGTGCCTGAGCCTGAGCAGACTGAAGAAAATCCTGCTGTAGTCAACATTCAGACTGAAGAAACTGATGTGGAGGTGCACACCAAAGAAACTGAAATTGCAGTCAACATTCAGAGTGAAAAACTGCTCTCGAGGTTGAAACTAAACCTGGCGTGTCGAGGTTCAGACTGAAGAAACCCATGTTGAGGTACACACCAAAGAAACTGAAACTGGTGTCAACATTGAGACTGAGGACACTGATCATGAGGGTGTTGGCGAGGTGTTGAAAAGACCAGTGAAGAAAACCAAGATGATCAGTGAACTTGTGTGTGTAGTAGAACCAAAAACAAGAAGTGCTAAGGCAAAGAAGGGCACACGACGTGGTAGGAAGAGGTAGAACAGAGAACAATTTGAAAATTTGGGGCATGTAATAATATTTGTAACTTGGTGCGTACTCGTAGTCACTATGTATCCCCATATTTCCATTCAAACTTGTTTGTCTAAACTAGCCAAATAAAATTTAAATTTAAATTTAAATTTGGGCTATTGATGTTTTAGTGCTATCTAAAGTACCTCATCTGAAATATGTTTGCTTGCTGATCATTCCGAGCCCTTTTGGTAAATTGAACTCATAGTCATGAAAAGTGTGTTTCAAATGACCTCCAAAGGTAGGGTAAACAGCCTCATATTTAAGCAAGTTTTTTTGGCACCTTGTCTAAACCAGCCAAATAATTTTTCTACACATCTATTCTACCTATATAGTGTAAATCTAAAGTCTCACTATTTATTGAATTAATTTTCTATTATTTTCTTCTCTTTTTGAAAAACCAAGGTTTAATAGAAAATTATATATAAAACAAGTTTAAAACATGAAAATGAGAAAAGTAAGTTAAGATCTTTCTTAGTCAATCCAAATTGAAGTTTTGGTGAGGTTTTCACACATTTCATTTTCAAAACCCCACCTACTCTCGGGTGCCCACTACTCTCTCCCTTGAACTCCATACTACATTGTTTGAGGAATGACAATTTTGTGAAGAATTTTTCGTAAAAATGTACGTAAACCATATTTATATTTTTTTCTCGTTACTATACGACATAATAAGACTATGTGCGCAAGTTTTATATTTTTTTGATTTTTTTGAATTAGTTATGCTCAACCCTAATCAGTCAAAACCTCTCAAAACCCCTCAAAACCCCTCTCAAAACCCCTCAAAACCCCGCAAACTACCTGGTCGTCGATCGTTGAGATCAGACACTAGGGTTAGCTACAATGTACATCGATCCGCATGAGACGCGCAGATTGGTTAACACGGTGGGGTTTGGATCAGCCTCTCTCGTTGGGGCATCAGGACCGTTCATTTGAATCCAACGGCAAGAGTTGACGCGGTGCATGGACCAAGCCTATGCAGTGCCCTTTCCATCGTTGCATGCGTGCCCGTGCCTACCCACAGCATGCATGCCCACCCGCAGAACTGCGCCCGTGCGTTGCATGCATGCCCTCGACGTAGCCCTGCTCCGCCACCCCTATCGATGCAGTAAGCTGTCGCATGCCTACCATTAGAACCGATGCAGCGTCGCATCAAAGCATACACCCGGCCAGAATGCAGCAACCCGATGAAGACAACCAAAAAGCCAACCTGCATGGCGTGCTGTGCATGGCGTGCTCCTTTTTGAGGACGCAATACTGGCATGAGGTATCGATGTGGGTATCAATGCTGTTCAAATGGCATGCTGCTCGTTAAAAGATGGGCAAAAGAAGGCGTCCATTATTGTCACATCTCCCATTGACCGAACCTTGCCCTCTAGCCAGGCCCTAGCAAGATGGGCAAATTAATGGGCTACGGCATGCATGCACGGGCGGCACACGCAGAGAACCCGGGTAAGGCGTGTCCCCTTGACCCACGACGCCATAGACGCGTGCTTGAGCCCGCCCCCCTTGACCCGCGACCGGTGGCACAAAAGCGTCGCAGCCTGTTTCCCACGGCCATGCTCGTGTACACACTTTCATGGGGCGCCACCAAACGCCGCCCGCCCATTAATTCTAGGGTTTCTACGGGGTGAAACCACGTCGCACTTGGGCTATTTAAGCCGGGCACTATCGTCCTCTCCCTCCTCATCCATCATACCCCATCCTCTGCCTCCTCTGCTCTCCTTCTTCCTTCTTCTCCATCAAACCCGACCGAGCCCTCGAGCCACCCCGCCACCATACAGTACGACGCCCCCACCTACCGCTTCCCCTTAACCATGCCGGAAAGGCTCTACCCGGCAGGAGTGTATATAGAGAGAACCCTTAGGGTTGGGGCGATCTCGAGGTGGAGGGGCGCAAGGGAGTTAACGGAGTTCTTCCTTGCGGCCGGCTTCCGCCACCTCCCCCGCGGCTCTCCTCGGATGTACCATGTTGAGGAGGTCAACCACAACGGCATTATGGTTGGGCTCCTCGCCACGTTCACTAACCCTTTCGATGCTTTCCATCTCCTTGGGCGAGCGTATTGGGTTGGTTGTGAGTTCATAGCTTTCACCACCTACAATATCTTCACCGACTTCCAGAGCATCTTCCCCAACAACGGCGTTATGCACACGCTCCCATACCCCATCAACAACGGGGAGGAGTGAAGGGCGGAGCCCGGAGGAGCGAGGTGGCGTTGTTCCCCCGGAGGAGGAGGAGAAGAAGAACCTAAAGAAGAACCCGCGTTTGGTGCCCCCCGATCTATCTAGCTTATCGTATTAGTTTTTTTAAGTAGTAATCGTTATGCTACTATTATTAAGTTGTATTAGTATTTTAGCACTACTGGAAACAGGGAATTTGCCATCAGTTAGCTCTTTGCCGTCTGCTAGCGGATGGCAAAGAAGGTCTTTGCCATCTGCTTGCAAAAAACAGAGGTAAAGAACTGAAGACGACAAAGAACCTGGTTGCCATCAGTCAGCTCTTTGCCGTCTGCCAGCAGATAGCAAATAATCTTTGCCGTCCACTGGCAGACGGCAAAGAGGTGCCCAGCAGACGGCAAAGAGGTGCCCCATGGTAGCCACCCCCCCCTCTCTCCCCAGCCCCACCACACCGGCCCGATCCACTCCCACCCCACCACTCTGTCTCTCTCTCGTCCCTAAAAAACTCTCTCACGAACTCACCCCACCCCTCGGTCCACCCCACCCCGGCTCCTCTCCCCATGATCTCCTCGCCGTCGCCACCACCCATGTCGGCCGGCTCCGGCGAGCACCGGCCGCGCGCATAACTCCCCCAAGCTCGGCCCCGCCCTCCCCTCCGTCTAGATCCGTGCCTCAAGGCCTGCACCCTTGCCCGCAGCTAGGGTTTCGGGCACCTCCCGTGTTCTTGCCGGAATCCACCACAATCGGCGATGGCGAGACCGGAGCTTGCTGAATCCGTCATCGGCGTTGCCCAGGTAGGCCCTTCCCCTCCTTCCTTGCTCGGGTCCGCCCTCTCCTCCTCACCTTGCATTCCCTTCCGATCCGTCCCTTTGCTGTAGGTCGACATGGCAGCCGCCGCCACAGCCCCAGCGCACACGCGCCGTTCTCGACGGCTACGAGATGGCCGCAGCCACCCCACTGCCTTCGAGGTCAGGGTCGACGCGGTGGAGAATGATGATGTCATAGCGTATGCGCTACAGGAGGAGCTCGCGCAGGTTGCCATGGCCGAGGCGTTCGGGGCTGACGGCGGTGAGGCTGACCAACGCGCCACCGTCCTCGCAGGAGCCCTCCGCCAACCTCCCCGTGAGCATCCCCTTCCGTCCCCCCTTCTCTCTGTATGTTTCCCCTTGCATAAATCTGAATCAAACGTGCGTCCTCATAAATCTGAATCAAATTGTGGATTCTAATTGTTGTGAACTCCATAGCGCTCACATGCTAGTGGCCTTTGATGACATTTTAAGTTCTTGGCTGTTGTCTTTAATGCCAGTGTGTAGCAGCAAAAAAATTGTACTTGGAAGTGTCAAAATTTATCATTTATAATCAGCCATAGTAATATTGCTATAGATATATACACACTGAAAGTCTGAAAATTTTCTAGTAAATATACAGGTGAAGCTCCCTCTCTTCTCTTGTAATCCTGCAGGAGGGACAGCCTCACGGATGCTAGCTGCCTGCTTAACTGAACCTGGGGTTTCTCTTTTGGTTGTTGCATGTGTGAGTGCAGGAGATCAACTTCCTTCTCAACCGATGGGTGGGTAAGCAAGCTCCCCATCCACTCAAGTTCTAAACAAGTAGATAATCTTTGGGGTGCTACCCTGCTATTTCTTCTATGCTATAGTTACTTTACTCATGAACAGATACTCACTTGTTCTTAGTTGTTTTACTTCTAATACTTATATGAACAAATACCACTTGGTTTGGCTATTCCTATTGGTCTCTTTCTAATAGCCTATGAACAGATGCTATACTTGGTTTTGGCTGTTACTTTCCTAGTTTTCTACTGATAAGACAGATACTACATCTGATCTGGGCAGTGATGCTGGTTTGAGCCCCCCCTCTCTTAGGCTTAATTTACATGTGGCTATCCCTGTGCTGTGATGAACTAGCCCTGACACTTCCAGGCTGTCTGAGCACATAATCCCTCAAGTATACCTTGAGGTCTTCTGTAGCTTGGTCTTGTGGATTCTGGTAAACCTGCTTCTTGTGGACAGCCTGCTCCTCCTAGCTGCTTCACACTATCTCACAGATATGGTTTTGGGCCCAGTCCTGTTTGATGTTTTGGACACCAAGTGTCTAACAGACCCTACTCTAATGTTGGCTGCCCTATTTATACTGGCCTGAATGGTGTGACTAAGCTGTGTGTGTGTGTGTGTGTTTGTGCTGTCCTCACGGGTGGCGTGAATGAAGTCTAATCCTTGGCTTTAATCACTATTTTTTAGTTGGCTTAATTCCTGGAGCTAGTACTGATAGTGGTCTTTGTGTTGGCATTTAACTTACTACTAATTGTGGTGGCTTCTTGATTGGGTCCTTGGCTGGTTCTCTCCTTTGGCTCTTTGGTATTGGTTTACTCTATTTGGCTTTCTAATTAAGATCACTTTGAAAATCATGATCTTAACTAAGATTATCTTGATCTCAAGTACTGGCTCCTACAACAATGTATTTCACCAAGTGAAATGCTACATTTCTACTCCTAACCCATTCTCTCTTTCTTAGTGTTTTTGTTATGCAGCTTGGAAGAAAAGAAGATGATCCAGAGAAGATCTTAGTAATAAGATAGTTTTTAGGAAAATAGATATTTAATTTTAGGTCATTCCTTGTAATATGTGTTGGATATATATATGTGTTCATGACTATTGGTAATATAGACGGTCTATTCTGCTAATATTAGCAGAATAACTATTCTGCACACCACTTCGGCACTGCATCATTTTGACGACGAGCACATCAATAGAGACTAGTGAACTTCGTGTCGAAAAAAACTGCACGCGGTGTTTTTTTGGTACTGTTTTCGCTCTAATTTTTTAACCGTTTATCAGAATGAGACGTGTAATATACCATTGAAAACCTATGGATTAGGCGCAACTTCGACATTTTAAACACTTTTCGAGATTTCACACGGTTTAAGAGCAGTTTTGAAAATAGTGCAGCGGATGACGAGTGGCAGCGAGCGTTTTTTCGCGTTTTTTTCTAAACCGCTTGTCGGAATGAAGCAAATGATACTCCGTTGGATAGATATCGTCGAGGCGCATCTTTTTCATATATAAATCTTTCTCTAATTCATTACGGTTTAAGAGCAGTTTTAAATTTACTAAATCACGGAATTCTGTTTTTCAAATTTTTTCAAATTTTCAGTACTGTTTTCCCTCTAGTTTTTGAACCGTTTGTCGAAACGAGGCGTGTCATACGCCGTTGGAAAGCTACGAACGAGGCGCAACTTTCATATGTAGGAATGGTTTTGAGATTCCTTACGGTTTTAAGTTAATTTTGAAAATCGTGCGGCGGATGATGAGTGGCAGCGGCTATTTTTTCGTGAAATTTTTGCAAACCGCTGGTCGGAATGATTCAAATGATACGTTGTTGGAAAGATATCGACGAGACTCAACTCTTTCATGTAGAACACTCTCTCTAATTCCTTACGGTTTAAGAGCAGTTTCGATTTTACCGAAAAGCGGACACTTTGTTTTTCGCGACACCCAAATCGACGTGGATACTTCATCCGACTGAAAACCGCACTGCAACGGACGAAAAACCGAACTGCATCACATGGGTAAGAGAACTGCATGTTTTCTTTTATTCAAACATAATTTTTTCAAGGACGAGAAAGTAGAGTGCACTTCACATCGGGTGTAAATGAACCACAAGACTATCAAGAAGTGAACCGCATTACTTTTTTTGCTCCTGTAACAATTTTTTTGCACTTACAGGATGAACAACATCATATGGCCGACCGCACTGCTTCACACTGAAAACCGCACTGCATCGGACGTGCAAGCGACTTGCGTAACTTATTTTGTCGGAAGTAAATTTTCTCATGTGAGGAAGTGGTCCGCACTGCACACCGGGCGTAAGTGTACCGCAAACGTATGGAGAAGTGAACAGCATTACTTTTTGTCTTGTTCAGACAGCCAACCGCACTGCTTTCGAACTGAAAACCGCACTGCATGGTTTTTTTTTGTGAAACAGGAATTTTTCCAAATGTTTTTTGCAACATGTTTGACAAGTACTCCCTCAAATTTTTTCAACAAAACACAATGTACTGCACGTGTGGGGTTGACAAACTGCATTTGTTTTTTCTCAACAAATTTAACAATTTTAAATGCCAGCCGGGCATGGGGCTGCCGAACCGCATGGCCACGGTCCAGCGCACTACATGGGGGAGATAAGTGCACTGCATAAATGATGCAAATAAAAATGAAAAGACACGTTTAATATAAGTTTCCAAAAGCAAACATGCACACTAAACAGAGAAAAAGAAATTATATACACATGACATACACAAACATGACTTCACCAACATCAACGGTCTCCCAGCCGAAGTGTATTAGGGGGCAACGCCCTGTTTTCCTCCGGCGAACTTCATCACCCAGCTAGAGAACCTTCTTCCCACACCAAGTAAAATGCAAGCCTCGCCCATCCGCACTGCATAAAGGACGCCATGGGAACCCACGTTGTTGCATTGCTTCTGAAAAAACCCACCCATGGCAGTTAGATCCAGGGGAGCCGGAGGTTTTAATCCATGTGGCGGCGATGCGTACTGAAGGTGCCGTGGGATGGACTACAACAACAGGTTATGTCTACTGGCGTTGCCCAAATAAAATGCGGCAAGGAAGGGGCGTGTTGTCGGTGATCTGCAGGGGGAGGAGAGAGCTGCGGGGCTCGCTCGGAAGAACTGCTTCGGTTGCAGGGGAGCAGTGGGCGGCCAGAGCAGGCGCTGGTGAAGGGGAGGGCAGAGGTTCTGGAGGTTGAGGAGGAGTAGGGGCATGGCCGGTGGCACCGCTGGAAGTGGCCGAAGCGTGATGGCACGTATGAGGTCGCCGGAGTCTGCCGTCGATGGCCACCAACTCGGCGAGGAGACCACGACCCATTCCCATCTGCAGGAAAAACGATTTATAAAAAAATAAAAATGGAACTGCAGCGTCACACCTGATGAACTCTAACCCAATCCTCGACCGTTGACCTCGCCGTTGATGGCGGGGAAGGGGCGCATGGCCTGGGAGGGGGAAGGTAAGGGAGGGGTGGCGCGGTGGCCATGGAGGCCCCGGCCTGCATCTGGCCATAAACAGAGAGGAGGACCCCAGGGCAGTGCGAGGGTCGGGGATTTTGGGCCGTGGTCAGAGAGGAAGAAGCCTAGGCACGATGCAGCAGGATAGGAGGGAGGAGGTGGAGGAACGGGGAGGAGAGAGCCGCCGGCGACCCCTGAGCTCACCCGGGCCCGCTAGGCGCATCCGTCGTCGGGAAGCCGCGGGAGGACGACCACGGGGAGGATCCAGCAGCCCCTCGACCCTGTGGTTGGGAGGGGCGGCGATGCGCGGATCCGACGCTGGCCACGCGTGGGAGGATAGCGACGGGCCGATCCGGTGGCTGGCCAGTGCGGGGGCAGTTGGGCCTGGGAGGGGAGGTGGTTGGAGATGGTGCGGCGGCGGCGCCAGCGGGGAGGGGAAGAAAGTGGTACGCGGGGGCGGGGTGGTGGTGCGTCGGAGGGGTGGGGTGGTTGGGCGCCGCGGGGGCAGGAGGTGGTGGCACGCCGGAGGGATTTGGCGGATGGTGACGCGCCGGAGGGGTGGGGTGGTGGGGCGCCGTGGGAATGGGGCGAAGGGGTGGTTGGTGGGGCGCCGGGTGGTGGTGGTGGGGAAGAAGGTGGGCACGAGGGGCAGTGGCTCTGCGCGCAGTTCGTTTTGTCGGAGAGGTGTTATCAGAATAAGCTACCTAGTGTTATCATAATAAGGTCTTAAGGGTGTTATCATAATAGACCCACCCTATATATATATACATATATATATATACATATATATATATATATACATATATATATATATATATATATATATATATATATATATATATATATATATATACTGCAGCCTTTGCCGTCTGTCAGCAGATGGCAAAGAGCCATTCCCTTTGCCGTCCATCAGCCATGCCCTTTGCCGTCTACCACTGATGGCAAAGGCCTCTTTGCCGTCCGCTGCAAAAAACAGACGGCAAAGAAGGCCTTTGCCGACCCTCTCTTTGCCGGAGCTGTTTGCCGTCTGCGGCGGACGGCAAAGGCCTTTGCCGTCTGCCATCCTAGCCTTTGCCGCCCGCTATGGCTGATGGCAAAGTACCAGATTCCTGTAGTGTAAGTTGTAATTAAGGCTATCATGGAGTTGTAAGGCTATCGTGGAACTATGGGTTGCAATCGTTATGCTACTATATATATTGTGTGTTTCGTGCTATTATTTGTAGGTTGCTATGGGTTGTTCTTGCTTATTATTTGTGTATTGCTATGGGTTGCTACGAGCCCGGGTTGCTACACCCCAATCTCACGACACACACCATCTTCAAAATATTGGCCAAACCATGGACATGCAACTAGGAGCCCCATGCAAACCCACTATGGACATGCAACTAGGAAATGCAAACTAATTTACTTCATGCAACTCATTTAGTTCGGGCCCCATTTAGTTCATGGAACCGTAGACATGCATAAAAACAATTAACATTTAGTTTTATTGCATCAAAAAATGATCCATCGCAAAATTTAGTGCAAGAAAAAGGCTAAAGTAAAAACAAGTAACATTTTATTTGCCGAAGTTAGAGGTGGGCTGGTGCCCCTACGCGGGCGGGCTGGTCTCTATTTTCGGCATGGTTATTTTCTCAGGGCCCATTTTCTCACGGCCCAACATCTATTCGGCAGCCCAGTTTTGTTTTTTTACTAGAAACTGAATTTGGGTGTGTACTCTGTTAACTGAAGAACAAAAACAGAGAAACAAAGCATGAACACTGAATAGGGCCCTGAGAATATCATTACAATAATTCAAGCAAGTTTTTCTTCACAGGAATTCAAGTACATCTAACAAATGATCCCTGGCTAACTCAAACTACTGGGCACCCCTGAAACTATCTGACTAACTAACTAAAACTATAACAAATTCTAGCGATTGATGAACATCAAGTAAAATAAACCCATAGCAATGACACAACCATAAAATGCTCCAGCCATCATATTTGCTTGCTGCTTCAAATCGATCAGATGCTTTAGTTGCTTGCCGGTTTTCTTCAATTCACACTTCAGTTCTGCACTGCGCATCACCGGATCGGCTCTGTCCGCCAAAATTGGGGGCTTGTTCCACGGCAAGCCCCCCCCCCCCCCCCCCCCAATTGAGCTATTGGGTTGGGGTTGATCCCTCCAATTTCAACCTTTCAACATATTCATCGAGCCACTCAAAATGCCCACATTTCTTCAGAACCTGAAAAACAGGGGGCCGGCGGCGCATGAATCCTAGATCCACCACCCAGATCCACCACCCTAATTCGAGGAAAAAAGAAAGAAATCGGGAGAAATTAGACCATAGGATTGGTCAAGAACACAGATCTAACCTGCCCAGGCCGTGGCTTGCTCAAACATTTCACAAACTCGCGCCCACGGTTGCCATTTTCTTCCCTCACACAAGTCAAACGCTTGAGAGGCTCCATGGGCGGGCAATCGGGGCATCTTGTCAACGGCAGTGGACCGTACTGCGTCCATGATTGGCGGGTGGCTGAAGTCGAGCTAGACATCACTCGTCGGTGGCGCGCTTCGTTGCCGGAGCATAGGAAGAAGAAGGTGGGAAAGGAAAGGGGCAGGGCAAGCAATGGAGGGGGGCGGGCTGGCTCGGGTCGGGGCACGCTGATGAGCACAGGCATGCTTGTCTGGATAAGTTGTGGGTCCCACCCGCATGCGAGTAATTGGTGGGTCCCACGTGTCATAACTCAAATCGCTAACCCCTCATGTTTTTCATTTCACGGTTAAATAGAGCCATGTTGCATTGGAGCTATTGTTGGCTTCGAAGACGTCGCATCACAGCCATTCATTCGAACTACAATGCACTCCTTCCAATTCGCATGAAAAACGTCGCACAGAAGCTATTGGCCCATGATTTTTATGGCCGCATGCATCTCCCAGATGCAGAGGCCGGGGGTCATCCTCCTTTTCTAAAAAAAAGTTTGAAGTTTTCACGTGATGGCCAATTGGCCATAGAATTATGGTATGCTAAATCATAATAGTTGTGCCTTGGCTGTAGAATACAAACTAAAAGTAATGTAAAGTATGATTAATTGTGAAGGTTCAAAATGTATGGCTCTTAAATTGATAATACACAAAAAACAAATCTTCCAGAACCAAAAAAATCCCTTACTAGAACCTACTCCCTCCGTTCCTAAATATAAAGTCTTTCTACAGATTTCAATGCAGACTATATACGGATGTATATAGACGTATTTTAGAGTGTAGATTCGCTCATTTTGCTCCGTATGTAGTCCATAATAGAATCTCTAAAAAGACCTATATTTAGGAACGGAGGGAGCATATATTAGTAGTTCAATGCCTTCTGATAACATCTAAACGATGCGTACAAAAGTTTATTTCATATGCTGCATGTGCTAGCCAATTCATTTACTGGTTATTTATATATATTAAGACAAGTATCACGATGATAGTGCTAGGGACAACTCTCTTACTCTGCTTGCCCCATTAACATAGTTTACAAACAACTAGTATAACGCCCGTGCGTTGCCACGGGCTCTTCAAAATTTATAATCAGTATCTTTCATTTATCATCCCCTCATATTGGGTGATTATGGGGTGCTCTAATTAGAAACACAACAATCAAATATTAGAAAATTTCACCGAACGAACAACAACGAATAATACGATATCTATCAAACGAATAAAATGAGGTCATATTTTTGGTCCGTCATGCACTTCTGTTGAAAAGTGCCTATCCCTTTTATAATCAACCCACTGTTTGCTCGCACGCAAAAAAAAATACATCTCTAAAGTGGGGAACCGATCGGTGCCAAAAAGAACTCAAACTCCTATCCAATCTCGACTTCGTGCTCTTCCACTTCCATTGACAAAGATGGGACGTCAAGGGTTTCATCATGATGACCTCGAGCAGCCGCCGACATCCCTCCCCACATCTACCCCTACCCCCTGCTGCCGCTTGCACTGTCCTTGCTCCTCGAGGGAGCTAGGGACACAATGTTCTCTAGGATGGGCATGACCAGATCCACGAGGAGGCCACATTCTTCCATGGGAACCCAACCAAGCACACCATCCTTCGCAACCATCCAATCCCAGCCTAACAAAGTCAAGACCCGCCATCGATCCACAAATCAGGCTCGCCGCATCCAGGTTCACTGCAAGTCTGCGACGAGTCTGTAGTCGACATCTTGACTTTGGCTATCCCCACGGAAGAATCATCGGATCCTGCTTACTTTTACCATCACTTCGTCTCTTCCCAAGGCAGCGGCACCACCCAGCCAATCACCACCACCGCTTGCGGCTTGCCTACATAAAATCATGAGAAATCCCCACGGCGGTGCTGTAAGATCACATTGGCGACCTCGACAGTGACCGACTGGTCTAAGATCTAAGCTAGCCGCTCTTTGTAGAAACCAATAGAAGTAGGCATGTGACTCAGATTTGTTCTTTGGTGTGCATGCGTTTTTTGCTGCCCACCAGCTCTTGTCTACAACTCGCCTATCTCTGTACCAGCTCTTGGTCTACAACTCGCCTATCTCCATGCTCGAGATGACCCAGCTCGATGCGCAAGCCGCATACGTCTGCTAGAGCTATATCCAGGCCCTATGATTTTTGGATCACTGGCACTATGGGTGCCAGGACCGGAGTCGCCCTCATCCACCAAGTAGATCAAGGAGGCCCACCACCTAGACTCTACATCGCAACATTTTGTGTTTTCCTATAAAAAGTAAAGAACCTTCTCTAATAAACGTAAATATAACCTTTTGGTTTTATAGTCTCAACTTTCCTACACTCCAATACCAGAAGGATTTCTTGGTTTTATTTAATGACCTTCTTGAATGTCATTCACTTAGAAAGGTAGTAATACAATTTGTGATATTAAGGCAAATTATTAGTCATATTAAAGTGCAAAAGGCCCTATAGTACACTCCAATATAACCTTTTATTTAATGACCTTCTCAATGGAGCTCGTGCAGTTCGGAAGACCCTAATCATCGATGAGGGACCCCTCCTATGGTAGCATGGCGTGACAATTGCCGTCAATGACGACACCCAAAGTACCTTGCACAATCCATTGATCCAGTTCGGAACAATCAAGCACATACCTTGCAAAGTGATGTGGAATGAGACGTTGATATAGACGTGCACGCATGAGAATAAGGCGGTGCCCAGGATGGATCTCCATCGGAGGAGGCCGGATCCGCTGGGGAGGAGGTCGCTGTAGTACCTGCCATCTGTGCGATGGATCACGGGGCTGGCAGGCAGGGGGAGGGGATAGGAGGGAGCAGGTGGGCTAGAGCGCAGATGGCGGGTGCCCCCGACGACGGCTGGGAAGGATGGTGGAGGAGGTGGATGAGGATGGCGGCGGCGGCGTCTGCGGTTGCGCCTCGTCCGCAGCCGTGCTGGTGGTGGTCGATGCGAGAGCCGGCCGATGGCGTCGGCCAGAACCAGGCAGGGGCGACAAAGATTTAGAGGAGAGAGAGAATGGAGGCGATGAGCGATGGGAGGAAGGGCCACCGGCGATTGGGGTGGCCTCAGATCCGCCCTCCGTGGCCGCCTATTTCATGGGACGAACACCCGTGCTCACCGTCGGGCTCGACTTCGGCCGCTGCCTCGCCGACATTCACGACGTAGAGCCCGTTCCTCCAATCCCATTTGCCAGGGAGGCAGCGCCATCCTTCATCGCAGAGAACGAGTCCACACTGAGATCCCAACCAGATCGTGATTGCGCCTCCCCAAACCGCAGCGGCACATCCCACTCCATCAACAACCAACCTATATGAGGCGGAGGGTCAGTGTAGGACCCGAGCGCCGTCACCATGGACGTGAGGGACGCCGTAGGTGGGAAGGAGGAGGCGACGGCGTCTGTGTCAGGAAGATCGCACGACGGCGGCGGCGTTTACTCGAGGGGATCGAGAGGAGATGCGTTTGGTGCCGGGTGGGTTCTTTGGTGCGTGCGTGGGGCTGGAGATTGTGATAGGTGATCAGGTGAGGGCGTGCCATACCTGGATCGATAGCCTTACCATACCTGGTGGTAATTTAAATTTATTACCATATTCAATATTTCCCGAGTTATGGCCTTACCATACCTGGATCGATAGCCTTTGGGGTAATTTAAATTTATTACCATATAATTACCATATTCAAAATTTCCTGAGTTATGACCTTACCATACCTGGATTGATTTATTACTATACGTGGATTAATTATGATTTATTACTATACGTGGATAGCCTTACCATACCTGGTGGTAATTTAAATTTATTACCATATTCGATATTTACCGAGTTATGGCCTTACCATACCTCGATTGATAGCCTTTGGGGTAATTTAAATTTATTACCATATAATTACCATATTCAAAATTTCCTGAGTTATGACCTTACCATACCTGGATTGATTTATTACTATACGTGGATTAATTATGATTGATTACCATAAATACGTTGGGTATTGCCGGTCAGACGAGAAAAGAGAAAAACCGGTGGGAGGGGCTGGTGGGAGGTGGGACGAAGAAAAACCGGTTGAAAATAAACCGGTTGAAAATAAACCGGTTGAAAGTGGGGGGACTATTCAACCAATTCGTCCATTAGGAGTAGAGATATCCAGTTGGACATCTCACCTTTGATGTGGAAGATTTCTTGGCGGACTACTCTCTAACTGGCTTGCCCCATATACCTAGTTTAGAAACAATTCAAAGTTGTGCATCTAACCTTTAATCACGAAGGCAGACGGGTTATCGCTTAGGAAGGACATCTTAGCTGTAGAACACTTGTCAGCGTGCGACGTTGGTCTTCTGCGACAGCTCGTCAAACTGTATGTGCACACCCCACCGTAATAGCCAGCAAACTATTCTGCTTTTGCCAACAATGTCGAAGATTCCAGGTCTGCGCCTCAATACCATTAGGAAGCGGAGAGTAGAGATGTCTTACTTCCTCCCTAATCCTTCCGGCTCACCAGTATGGGTTGTCTGCAGGCGTGGCTGCATAAGGATTGCAAGCGAATAAAGATATATGAACATTGGTTGTACATGCCTCAGTTCGCTAATTTATTCCAACAACCGGGATGAAGTAAAAGCTAACACGATTCTGGATCTACTTGCTGTACAAATATAGGTCGATCTGTTCCAATTGATTAGCAATACAGTCATGTACACACCCAAATAAGCCAGCCACGCAAGATCTGTTCCAATTGATTAGCAATACAGCCACGTACACAGCCAAAAAAGATAGCCACGCAAGCTAGATCAACTGGCCGCTGGACGGAAACGCCAAATAAGCCATGCACGAAACACACACAGAATAATCAATTTGATAAATCACATACCTAGACCGGAAGTACTATGCTGGTGTTGCTGCCGCCGGCCGGAAACGCTAAATAATGCATACACGTAACACACATGAATAAGTCAAATACGATGAATTACAAAACCTAGATGGCAAGTACCTGTATTGGCTTCGGCGCGTCGGTCGTCGGCTTCATCTTTGCATGGGCCGTACGTGTGGCCGCATGAATGCATGGATGGTGGAATTTCAGGTGCTGGAGAATGAAGTCCATATAGAGAAGGGAATCTTGATGCCGCATCCGCTACTCCATAGCCGAGGAGCACATCGTGAGGGAGAGATCTTTCCCCTTATTTTCTTCCCGAGAAGGAGATACACCCTTTTCTATCCAGAAAAAACAAAGGAGATGTAAGGAGCACATCGTGAGAGAGAGGTCTTTCCCCTGATTTTCTTCACGAGAAGGAACCCTTTTTTATCTCTATGAATTAGGAGATAGAATTATGTAATGGTGGGGTTCGCAGGATGGCATTGGTGGGTAATTTCTCTCGCTTTTAAGTAGATCTAGTGGCTGTAATTTTTCGATGCACAAAATTAATGGCTAGATTATTCTGATTTTTGTGGGATTTTATAGCTTATTTCTCCTTTTTATACTTTACCTGTCAAATAATTTTTATATAGTAATAATAATAGATATATTTTGCAATTACGTTCTTTTTGTACATTGAACATTTGGCCACATTATATATAGACTTGAATTGCCAAAAAAATAGACTTCAAATTTTTACTCTCAAGTTAAAAAAAAACTTGAAACACAAAAAGAACTTGTCAAGGACACATCACCCACTCCTCGTCACCCACCCCATCTCGGACGGAGCTTCAGTGACCTTGTGAAGTGAAGTCATGCTGCGCTTTAGCCCCCAACAGCCACCACTCATTCCACATCCAACCCTCAGGATTTATTGGGAGCATCCCCTGGCTCGTTTGATGCTTTCAAAATTTTGTTAGAATTAATGGGCTAGGCCCATAGCAATTTCTGAAATCTCAAAGCCCATGTGTAAAATGGCAAGTGGTGGTGCTAAGTTTAGTCCCATCTTGGAAGTTGAAGAAGAGTTGGACCTCTTTATATAGTGGGTTCTCTCTACCACTCTAAGTGATGTGTGAGAAGAGAAAGGGAAAACCACACGCGCGCTCGCTCGCCTCGCCTCGCCAGTCCGACTCCTTGCAGGAGCGCAGCTTCCTTTTGCCGTTTTATTTTTTGGCAGACAAGTTTTTGATTTCTTGTCCGGTAAGTATACGAATTAGAAACCGAGTCGGTTTGGGATTGTGGTCGCGACACAATACCGCCTCTGGTCCTAATATATATATATACAGCTACCGGCTGCGGCCAGAAACGTACCGAAAAAATACCTAGGGTTTTGCCTCATCTCACAACTTGCGCCGCCATCGTAATCTACTCCATCCCAAACGCCGGCGTGCATCGGCGCGTGGGAGAGCAGGTCTCCGGAACCGTTCGTCTTTGCGATCTTGCACCGGGAGAGGACGAATTAGGTTTTTGGGAAGCGTTGTGCGTGACTGCTCAAATTCGTCATCACGGGTCGTCTTCCGTCCAAGTCGGGCGGTGCTACTCATCGTCGTATTCATCGCCGTCAGCAGCAGATCGTCGCCAACATCGTCATCAACACTGTCGCACCCTTAATAGCTAACGATCAGTACGTCCAACATCCTCTGTTCATGTCTGTTTCTACAGCTACTGTTATGTGTTTGCTGCTATTATGCATGTCTTGCTGTTCTTCTAGTTTGCTAGATTCTTGCATGCTAGTATCTCTTCTAGTCATGAATTATTTACTGGAATTAATCATGAACTTGCCTAATTTTCCAACAATCCAAAAACCTAAGTACAGGCAATTTCCTGAGTTAACTATGGCTGGATTCGCTGATGCACTGAGGCCGGATAAGTTTATCGGTGTGCACTTTAAGAGGTGGCAGGTGAAGACCACGCTCTGGCTTACTGCTCTGAAAGTTTTCCACGCTAGTGTTGGTGCTCCAGAGGGAATGACCGACGAAGATCGGAGAAAATTCTAGGAAGCCAATACTATGTTTGTGGGATGCATTCTGAGTGTTCTTGCTGACCGTCTGTGTGATGTGTACATGCACATAAACGACGGAAAAATTCTGTGGGATGCACTGAATACAAAATTCGGTGCAACAGATGCAGGCAGTGAACTGTACATCATGGAGAGTTTTCATGACTACAAGATGGTGAATAACCGTTCTGTGGTTGAACAAGCTCATGAGATACAGTGCATTGTGAAGGAACTTGAACTCCTTAAATGTGTTCTACCCGACAAATTCGTGGCTGGGTGCATGATTGCAAAGTTGCCTCCTTCATGGAGGAATTTCGCCACAACTCTGAAGCATAAGAGACAGGAGATATCAGTTAAAAATCTGATTGCATCTCTTGATGTTGAAGAAAAAGCTCGGGCTAAAGATACCACTGAAAAAGGAGGTGAGGTTCAGCCTACTGCTAACATGGTGCAGAGGTACCCACAGAACAAGAACAAAGGGAAGAACAAACCTGTTTTCAACAAGCCTACCAAGACTACTACCTTCAAGAAGAAGAAGTTCAACAAGGCTGAGCTAGAGTGCTACGCCTGTGGGAAGCCTGGACACTTTTCCAAGGAATGCCCTGAACGTGCAGACCGCAGAGGGAAAACAAGCTCCAAGACTGTCAACATGGTGACCGCTAGCAATACTGATGGGTATGGTAATTTACCTATTGTGCTTTCAGTATTTCAATCATCTTCGTGGTGGATTGATTCGGGTGCTAACGTTCATGTGTGTGCTGACATCTCCCTGTTTACTTCTTATCAGGTCGCAAGGGATTCTTCCGTCCTAATGGGGAATGGGTCACATGCTTCTGTTCGTGGCATTGGCACGGTGGATCTGAAGTTTACTTCGGGAAAGATCGTGCAACTACGGAACGTGCAGCATGTCCCTACTATGAACAAGAATCTAGTTAGCGGCTCCCTTCTATGTCGAGATGGATTTAAGGTAGTTTTAGAGTCCAATAAAGTAATCGTGTCAAGATTTGGACAATTTATAGGAAAAGGCTATGAGTGCAGAGGCTTGTTCCGTTTTTCTCTTTCAGATTTTTGCAATAAGTCAATAAACCAAATTTGTGCTAGTGTTAATGATGATGCAAGTATTTGGCACTCTCGTTTATGTCATATTAATTTTGGTTTAATGTCTCGGCTATCCAGCATGAGTTTAATTCCGAATTTCACAGTTGCCAAAGGTTCTAAGTGTCATAGTTGTGTGCAATCTAAGCAACCTCGAAAGCCTCATAAGGCTGCCGAGGAGAGAAACTTGGCACCTCTAGAACTCATACATTCTGATCTTTGTGAGATGAATGGTGTGTTGACAAAAGGTGGAAAGAGATATTTTATGACTTTGATTGATGATGCGACTAGATTTTGCTATGTTTATTTGTTGCAAACTAAAGATGAAGCATTAGACTACTTTAAAATCTATAAAGCTGAAGTTGAAAATCAACTAGAGAGAAAGATCAAGCGTCTTAGGTCCGATCGTGGTGGAGAGTATTTTCCAAAAGTTTTTGATGAATTTTGTGAGGAACATGGTATTATTCATGAGAGGACGCCTCCCTATTCACCTCAATCAAATGGAGTGGCCGAGAGGAAAAACCGCACATTGACTGACTTGGTGAATGCCATGTTAGACACTGCTGGTTTATCTAAGGCATGGTGGGGGGAGGCTCTATTGACTTCATGTCATGTCCTGAATAGAGTTCCCAACAATAATAAAGAGAAAACCCCTTATGAGCAGTGGGTTGGGAGAAAACCATCACTTTCTTATTTGCGCACTTGGGGATGTTTGGCAAAGGTCAATATTCCTATTCCTAAGAAACGCAAACTTGGACCAAAGACAGTGGATTGTGTCTTTCTAGGGTATGCTCAACGGAGCATTGCTTATAGGTTTTTAGTGGTAAAATCTGAAGTATCTGATATGCATCTTGATACTATAATGGAATCTCGTGATGCAACATTTTTTGAGAACATATTTCCTATGAAAGAGCATAGCATTGCTAGATTTTCTTCTGAGATAATTCCTGAATCTAGTACAACTGATGAATATTTCGAACAATCACATGAGGAAGTCCTTGAGAAGGATAACAATGAAGTTCCTAGAAGGAACAAGAGACAAAGGATTGCAAAATCCTTTGGTGATGATTTCATTGTATAGCTTGTGGACGACACACCCAAGACGATTGCAGAAGCATATGCATCTCCGGATGTAGATGATTGGAAAGAAGCTGTTCATAATGAGATGGACTCAATTCTTTCTAATGGAACTTGGGAACTAACTGATAGACCATATGGTTGTAAACCTGTGGGCTGTAAGTGGGTGTTCAAAAAGAAGCTAAAGCCTGATGGTACTATTGATAAATACAAGGCGCGGCTAGTGGCCAAGGGCTACACTCAGAAAGAAGGTGAAGATTACTTTGACACCTATTCACCCGTTGCTAGAATGACCACCATTCGAGTGTTAGTTTCCTTGGCTGCCTCTTATGGTCTTATCATTCATCAAATGGATGTAAAGACAGCTTTTCTCAATAGAGAGTTGGAAGAGGAGATCTATATGGATCAGCCTGATGGGTTTGTGGTAAAGGGTGAAGAGAGAAAGGTGTGCAAGTTGTTAAAATCTTTGTATGGTCTGAAACGGGCACCTAAGCAATGGCATGAGAAGTTTGAAAGAACTTTGACTTCTGCAGGGTTTGTCATTAACGAGGCTAATAGGTGTGTTTACTATCGCCATGGTGGGGGCAATAGTGTCATATTATGTTTGTATGTGGACGACATACTGATCTTTGGTACAAACATTAATGCAATTAATGAGGTCAAGTCTTTTCTATCAAAAAGTTTTGACATGAAAGATCTGGGAGAAGCCGATGTAATTCTAAACATCAAACTTATTAAGGATGAGAGTGGGATTACACTAACGCAATCTCACTATGTTGAGAAGGTCTTGAACCGATTCGGTTTTATGGATAGAAAGCCTTCTCCAACACCTTATGATCCCAGCGTGACACTCAGAAAGAACAAGAAAGAAACGAGAGATCAATTAAGATACTCTCAAATTGTCGGTTCACTCATGTACTTAGCTAGCGCTACAAGACCAGATATCTCTTTTGCTGTGAGCAAACTGAGTAGGTTCATGTCCAACCCGGGTGATGATCATTGGCATGCACTAGAAAGGGTCTTGCGCTATCTGAGAGGTACTATGAGTTACGGAATTACGTATTCAGGGCATCCTGCTGTGCTAGAAGGATATAGTGATTCAAATTGGATCTCCGATGTTGATGTACTTTACGCAACAAGTGGGTATGTATTTACTCATGGTGGTGGCGCAGTGTCATGGAGGTCTTGCAAGCAAACCATATTGACGAGGTCAACTATGGAAGCAGAATTAACTGCTTTGGACACAGCTAGTGTTGAGGCAGAATGGCTGCGTGAGCTCTTGATGGACTTGCCGGTTGTTGAAAAACCTGTACCGGCTATTCTTATGAATTGTGATAACCAAACGGTTATCGCTAAAGTGAACAATTCTAAAGATAACGCAAAGTCATCAAGACACGTGAAAAGACGTTTGAAGTCTGTCAGGAAGTTGAGAAACTCCGGAGTAATAACTGTTACGTATATACAAACAGACAAAAACCTGGCAGATCCCTTTACAAAGGGACTATCACGAAATGTGATAGATATTGCATCGAGGGAGATGGGTATGAGACCCATAGATGTTACACCATAGTAGTAACCCAACCTTTGTGATCGGAGATCCCGTGAATTAGGATCTGGGAAGAACAAGCTATTGGTTAACTGAGGAGAGTAATAACTTATGATCGTCTCCAAGTGAAGATGCAAAACTCTCAGAGCTGTAAGGCTCAGATCTGTAAGGCAGGTCGGCAACATGCCTTAATGTGGTTCTATTGGCTATAATTAGCAAAGATGCTGTCCTACAGAGCAGTCTTGAAAGAACACACCTATATGAGTTCTGACTGTAAACATCGCAGTCTATGAGATTTGGGTGATCTCTAGTAAACTCACGAAGAGACCAGGGAGTATGACGTATAAGCTCCAAACCGCGGGGTAGCCTACTGGCGGTCAGGTACTGGTTAAGACTTTGAGTGAAACCTGTTCACACAAAACTAGCAATTCAAGGCATAGTCCATTGTCAAGTTGTGAATGGATGTAGCTTAAAGTTCTAGGCAGAAGTTCAACTTAACAGTCTCTGCTGAAACACTGGTATATTAAACAAGTGGTGAGAGAAGGCAAATCTCTAAATGGGTATTTGAGATCTGGTGGGGGATTGTTAGAATTAATGGGCTAGGCCCATAGCAATTTCTGAAATCTCAAAGCCCATGTGTAAAATGGCAAGTGGTGGTGCTAAGTTTAGTCCCACCTTGGAAGTTGAAGAAGAGTTGAACCTCTTTATATAGTGGGTTCTCTCTACCACTCTAAGTGATGTGTGAGAAGAGAAAGGGAAAACCACACGCGCGCGCTCGCTCGCCTCGCCTGGGCGGGGCGGGGCGGGGCGGGGCGTACATGCGACATGCGCGTGAATGGTCCGCCGAAATCCGGTCCGACTCCTTGCAGGAGCGCAGCTTCCTTTTGCCGAGTCGGTTTGGGATTGTGGTCGCGACACAATACCGCCTCTGGTCCTAATATATATATATACAGCTACCGGCTGCGGCCAGAAACGTACCGAAAAAATACCTAGGGTTTTGCCTCATCTCACAACTTGCGCCGCCATCGTAATCTACTCCATCCCAAACGCCGGCGTGCATCGGCGCGTGGGAGAGTAGGTCTCCGGAACCGTTCGTCTTTGCGATCTTGCACCGGGAGAGGACGAATTAGGTTTTTGGGAAGCGTTGTGCGTGACTGCTCAAATTCGTCATCACGGGTCGTCTTCCGTCCAAGTCGGGCGGTGCTACTCATCGTCGTATTCATCGCCGTCAGCAGCAGATCGTCGCCAACATCGTCATCAACACTGTCGCACCCTTAATAGCTAACGATCAGTACGTCCAACATCCTCTGTTCATGTCTATTTCTACAGCTACTGTTATGTGTTTGCTGCTGTTATGCATGTCTTCCTGTTCTTCTAGTTTGCTAGATTCTTGCATGCTAGTATCTCTTCTAGTCATGAATTATTTACTGGAATTAATCATGAACTTGCCTAATTTTCCAACAAATTTCAATGGTATGCTGCAGAAAAAAATTGTACACTGAATGTTGAATGTTTGTAAATTTAAATCTTACATTGTTCATTTTCTTTTTCTTCCCTTGAGACTTTTAGTGTTTTATGCTTTAAAAACTTTCAGCGATGCGCTACTGACTGTGCACTGAATGTTAAATGCTTGCAAATTTTAGTTTTGTATCGTCCGTTTTTTCCCTTGTCTAATGGGATTAGTTTTTTAGTTACATATTATGTCCGGTGATCAAAATTTTCTCGTGTGAAAATATTCAGGTCGGAGTGTCTAGTGCATCCTTGCAAGCTGAAAACTATCAAGTCCGGGTGTTTTTTTTGCCTTGCGTGAATCCTGAGCGTTGGATGTAGAATGAGTGGTCGATGTTAGGGGCTAAGGCGCTGCGTGACTTCACTCCACAAAGTCACTGAAGCTGCGCCCCCAGGACTCCCACCTTCTCCCCACACGGCATCGCGGACTCGCCGGCGACCTCCACCGCCGTCGTCTCTCTGCCGGCCCCAACCCTAGCCCCCGCCTCTCCTCGCCGTCCACCCTCGACGCAGCTCGCCCACGACGACCTGTGCGGCTGTTCCTGTCAACCGCGCCGCCGCTCCCCCCTCACCCAACACGGCCGCCGACTCTGTGGGAGCAGATCCAGGCCAGCGTGGTAGCATGCTAGCGAGCCAGCCCCATACGCTCTGCAGCTTGAAGCTAGCCGAGGGAGCTGCGCCTCCAGCCAAGACGACTACCTGGTTTGCTGCTCTTGCTCCTCGGCACTGAAGATTTGTTTCCCTGCCTCCCCCTTGATCTTGAGTACCAATTAGACGATTTGCATGATCAATTCACTGCGGAACTGAAGCGCCCCCACCATGCAGCAGTAGCAACAGCAACTTCATCCATTGGAGCAAGTACAATAGGATGACCTCGGCGGGCTGTAAGACTTTAAATATTATATTTTCGATGATTTGGCGGAGAGAGAAGATGAGAGAGAAGAGAAGCGGGCTACTGATTAACAGCTGGTCGTAGCACGTGCTCCTAGACACTTTGTGAGAGAGGGAGGTGGGCCATGTATCAGCAAAGTAGTACATATTTCTATACAACTATTGTACTTAATTACTAGCTATAATATTGGCTATAAATGATGTGGCAAGATCATATAGCCAGCAGCTGGCTATATTATTAACCATGCTCTTGGGAGGAGGCGGAGGTACTGCTAGGTCCGAGGTACTGTTAGCTCCTTCTGACTAGGCTCGTCTCTTCTCTTTTCACAAATCTAGCAGAGCAAGTGAGGCTGATGAGCTAAGAACCTTTATTAAACCGCCATTTTTCTAAATGTCAACGGGGGCAAAAGCAGTCCACTAGAGCTGAATTTTCACTTAGGCTTTCTGTAAACCATCATTTCTATTGTTTGTTTGGCTTTAGGGATTACTCGGGCTGAGCTTTTCATCATAAACACAAAGATCTATATTAATGGTTGACTGAATGCTGCAGGCATTACCCGAAGGAGCATGGTATTGTTCCACTGAAACACCTAGTCAGTTGTGAAGCAGAACCTGTTCTTGTTCCTGCCGTGATTGTCGATCTCATAAAGAAGAAGTGTGAAGAGAAAGTTTTGAATAAAGATGGCTACCTTGATATTCAATGCAGAGTTTTGAGGGAGAAAACCTCAGAAGATAGTAAATTGGTGTTGTCCAAGGCGGCATTAGGGTATTAATTTTTTCATGTAAGATTAATTTTCCGTAAGTTTGTGCATTTGTAATGTTTTCTGTCATGCCCCTGTGCAAATTCTCATTCGCTTTGCTAACACCTATTATAGTTACCACAACATATACATGTCAATGGCATTTCACTACATGAACTATCGGTTTCACTTTCAAAAGGTTGGGAATCTTCAGAAAGGCAGCGTGATGACTTATGCAGCATCTGTTCAGATGGCAGGGAGCTTCTTCTTTGTGACACCTGTCCAAGATCTTTGAAGAGGTAATACCATTATGCAACTATGCCTACCCAGTAGCAGATGTTTCCCAGTTAACCCACCTTCTATTCTATTAGGATATGCGACCGTCCACATGTTTGTTTGATGGTGGAATAGCTGGCTTTGTTATGTAGTTACATAGAGATTTAGAGTGTCAGAAGGCCTGTTAATATGTTTCATACACCCATTTTAGTGAATTCTTTTCACCAAGCTTTTTTTTGCGCAACCACAAAGCTTTAGTTTCTAGGTTCCCACTACTGGATGTCTTTGATTATTAACTGCAGAATGTCCACACAAAAATGATATTCAACGCAGAGTTTTGAGGGAGAAAAGCTCAGAAGATAGTAATTGGTGTTGTCTAAGGTGTCTGCTATTTTACATGCAAGTTCCCATGCTTCATACTGGATGATAGTAATTATATTTCCATGAGTGACATTAGGCCTGCTTCATGAAGGAGAACTCCGATTTCCACTGCCTCATACTCCTAGATGAGTGACATTAGGCGTGCTGTCTTTAGCTGCGGAGATCTTATTTTGATAAACTGACAATTGTATGTTCCTATTTGTTCAGTTTGGGAGGGAATGTCAATTCGGATGTCTGAAGGAATAGGGATGTACTGCATCGAATTAACTGTGGGGTAAACTTTTTTTCTTCTTCAGTTGTTTCATGTGGCAAAAGAAAATAATGACATTCTGAACAAACTGCCGGTTGTGTTTATTTAGCAAGACCGTGGTTCCTCGCCGGCGGCGACCAGCTCGTGCTGACGAAGATCTACTTCACGCTTTGGGGAGAAGAGGCCGTCTCCAAGTCCAAAGAACGTGTCATTGCCAAGGCAATGTGTAATATTTATACCAATTTTTTTACTTATCTTTTAGTCATGAGGTTGGGTTATATTTTTATGCTCGAGGTGGAACGTCTATTTTGTATATATATTTTTGCATGTGAACTATATTGAAATTTACATTTATATACTTTTAGTTTCGGCACATTTCGTCTTAAATTGATATGTAAATTCAGTTGCATAAATGTAAGAACAAAAGAAGATCACTAAAAGTGTTTTTATGCTCGAGCTGGAACGTCTATTTTTATATATTTTTGCATGTGAACTATATCAAAATTTACATTTATATACTTTTTATTTAAATACACTGCGTCTTAAAGTGATATGTAAATTCAGTTGCCATCAATTTTTTAAAAAAAATAAGAAACACAAAATTGGGTATTTTTCATGCATTTTTTGCAACATAGTCTAGATGTATCTGTCTGTATTATTAAATATACCTTGGTTGAGATCTGTGAAGCATATGGTCTCACAAATATATTCATAGAAGTTTCTAGTTTATATATAGCTATACATAATAAAAAAAATCTATAATATTTATGAGGAGCTTGTCACCAAATCCTACGCGTCCTGCTTTATCGTTTTTTCTAGATAACTTGTGTTTCACATGTTACATTGGTTTCACAATCCATTTCTACACGTATGCAATCAATATTTGGCACAAAAATATAATCTCTCATACCTTGTGAAATCTATTCGTACCTTGTGGGATCTATACATGTATGCAATCTACTCCCTCCGTCCGATATTATAAGAGCATTTTTTATAGTTAAAAAACGCTCTTATATTATGGGACGGAGAGTATATCATACCGTGTGTGTGACCTGTGCTAAGATATCCTTTAGTGCAATCTATACACATATGCCAGGGAGAAACCTTATGAGGACAAGTTTTTAGTTATAGTAAACATGATCGTACGTTGCAACGGAAGAAAAAATTCGCATGCTCCTAATACAATAAACACGACTCAAGACCCTTCAACAGGTCCGTGTTATCTATTTAAACATAGCGCATCAACTGTATTGTCGCTTATCGTCCTTATCACCTTTATCGCCATGGTCGTCATGTCCACATGACTGCATGCATCCAAACGTGTTCAATCCAAAGTGAAGTTCTCCGCCAAAGCACAGACAACTGCCATTGAACATGCCATTGCAAGTCAATGTCTATTTGCTTTAAAACTAATCTCGTTGAGCAGGACATGACGACCGCCCTTCCCTAGCTACAGTCTACACCTTGCAAACGTGCGTGTGCATCTATTCACGACACTGGTGGAAGAAAGAATCCACGCACGCCTGGAGCGATCCATCCATGATGAGAAGTGCCACTTCTATCCTTCACTACCATCGCTGATGGTTGTTATCTTGTGCATCTATTCACGACAAATGTGATCAATTTAAAGACCACGAGCTTGGTCATCACATTATAACACACCGCTTCTATGGAACCCTTTTTGCACTGACTTGTAATTCTATGAACAAAGCTTGTATTTTGAAATGGCATAAATGTGAGCCCAACTCTCATGCATAGGGAATTAGCGGGTCAAGCAAGGTGGTCTTCTACCCTCTGGCCCTCAGGACATGAGTATGCCTTGAGGCTAGTTATAGTGGGAGTAAGTTAGGTAGTAACATAGCTTACTTCAATTTTTTTGCTTATATGACATGTAGTTAATGAGGAGAGAAGTGTTTAGAGTAACATAATATGTTACCGTAACATAGAGCTTCCCGAGAAAGAATGAGTCTACAAGCTAGCAAGTTGTGTTTGTTGGAACCAACATATATTTTTTTCTTAACTAGCATTTTTCCCCTACAATTGACCACTGGAGTTGTTCCCTACTAATTTTTTTTGCTCGAACCGACATGTTTTTTTGCCAAAACCTGGTATTTTTTGCTACAACTGACCACAAGAGCTCTTTTCCAACTGAATTTGCTTTGGTGGAACTGGAGTTATTTTTGCTGGAACCTAGTAAATATTTGCTTCAACCGGCCACTAGATGATTTTGTTTGTTTTTAGATTATTTTTTTGTTGGACACCACTATACAAGATAACGGCCACGGCGAGCCGGAGGAGGTGACGTCATGGGATGCCGCAACCATGGCGAGCCGTGACCTGGAACCAGCCGGGAGGACTAGAGCCGCATCTGGTGGTGACCACGTGCTTGTGGACCCACTGTTGGGGAACATTGCATGGGAAACAAAAAATTTCATATGCTCACCAAGATCCAATCTAGGAGATGACCATCTATGAGAGGAGATATTGGATCTACATACCCTTGTAGAAAGCTAAGCGGAAGCGTTAAGAAACGCGATTGATGTAGTCGAACGTCTTCGCGATCCAATCACGATCCAAGTGCCGAATGGACGGCACCTCCGCGTTCAACACACGTACGGCTTGATGACGCACTCACCTCCTCTATCCAGCGAGTGATGGTGAAGTAGTAGCTCGAGTCCTCTGGCAGCACGAAGGCGTGGTGGCGGTGGTGATGGAGGAATCTCGGCAGAGCTTCGCTAAGAACTACAGAAAGGATGGGGGATGGGAGGGAGAGGAGAGGCAACGCCGTGTCGTGGAGATGTGCTCAAGGGGGTGCGGCTGCCCTCTCTCTCGAACTCTCTATATATAGGGGACGGGAGGAGGGGGTGGCGCCCCTAGGGTTTCCCCTAGGGGGGCGGCGGCCAGGGCAGATGGGATCTCCCCTAGAGTTTCCCCCCTCCCATTGGCCCATGCCCCCCCCCCCACACACACACTTGCCCCCCCCCCCCCCGAAATCCCTTTCGGTGACGCTGTTCATCATCCGGTACCCCCGGAACAGTTCCGGACTCCAATTCCCTTCGTCCAATATATCGATCTTCACCTCCAGACCGTTTCAGAGTTCCTCGTCATGTCCGGGATCTCATCCGGGACTCCGAACAACCTTCGGTAACCACCATAATAACTTAGCTATAGTTATATCGTCACCAAACGTTAAGTGTGTAGACCCTGCGGGTTCGAAAACTATGTAGACATGACCGAGACACCTGTACGGTCAATAACAAATAGCGGGACCTGGATGCCCATATTGGTTCCCACATATTCTACGAAGATCTTATCGGTCGAACCTGGATGTCGAGGATTCAACTAATCTCGTATGTAGTTCCCTTTGTGTATCGGTATGTTATACTTACCCGAGATTTGGTCGACGGTATCTCCATACCTAGTTGAATCTCATTATCGGCAAGTCTCTTTACTCATTCCTTAATGCAAGATTCCGCGGCTAACTCATTAGTCACATTGCTTGCAAGCTTCTTGTGATGTTGTATTACCGAGAGGGCCCATAGATACCTCTTCGTCATACGAAGTGAAAAATCCCAGTCTTGATCCATGCCAACTCAACAGGCACCCTCGGAGATACCTGTAGAGCACCTTTATAGTCACCCAATTACATTGCAACGTTTGATACACAAGGTATTCCTCCGGTGTTAGTGAGTTGCATGATCTCATGGTCATAGGAACATATATACTTGACATGCAAAAAATGATAGCAATAAACTTGATACGATCATATGCTACGTTTATATTTTGGGTCTTGGCCATCACATCATTCTCCTAATGATGTGATTCCGTTATCAAATGAAAGCTTATGTCCATGGCTAGGAAATCATAGCCATCTTCGATCAACGAGCTAGTCCGATAGAGGCTTACTAGGGATACGTTGTTGTCTATGTATCCACATATGTATCTGAGTTTCCGATCAATACAATTCTAGCATGGATAATAAACGATTATCATGAACAATGAAATATGATAATAACTAATTTATTATTGCCTCTAGGGCATATTTCCAACAGTCTCCCACTTGCACCAGAGTCAATAATCTAGTTCACATCGCCATGTGATTAACACTCATAGTTCAGATCGCATGTGACTAACACCCAAAGAGTTTACTAGAGTCAATAATCTAGTTCACATCACCATGTGATTAACACTCAATGAGTTCTAGGGTTTGATCATGTTATGCTTGTGAGAGAGGTTTTAGTCAACGGGTCTGCAACATTCAGATCCGTGTGTACTTTGCAAATCTCTATGTCATATTGTACATGCTGCTACCACGCTCCACTTGGAGCTATTCCAAATGGTTGCTCCACTATACGTATATGGTTTGCTACTCAGAGTCATCCGGATAGGTGTGAAAGCTTGCATCGACGTAACCCTTTACGCGGAACTCTTTATCACCTCCATAACCGAGAAACATTTTCTTATTCCTCCAAGGATAATTTTGACCGCTATCTAGTGATCCACTCCTGGATCACTCTTGTACCCCCTTGCCTGACCCATGGAAAGGCACACATCAGGTGCGGTACAAAACATGGCATATCGTATAAAGCCTATGGCTAAGGCATGGTGACGGCCTCCATCCTTTCTTTTTCTTCTACCGTGGTCGAGCTTTGAGTCTTACTCAACTTCACACCTTACAACTCAGGCAAGAACTCCTTTCACTAATCCATTTTGAACCCCTTCAAAATCATGTCAAGGTATGTGCTCTGTGAAAGTTTTATCAGGCATCTTCATTTATCTATATAGATCTTGTTGCCCAATGTGTAAACAGCTTTACCCAGGTCTTCCTTTAAAAAACTCCTTTCAAACAACCCTTTATGCTTTCCAGAAGTTCTACATCATTTCTGATCAACAATATGTCATCCACATATACTTATCAGAAATGTTGTAGTGCTCCCAACCACTTTCTTGTAAATACAAGTTTCTTGCAAACTTTGTATAAACCCAAAAGCTTTGATCACCTCATCAAAGCGTATGTTCCAACTCCGAGATGCTTGCTCCAGTCCATAGAAGGATCGCTGGAGCTTGCATAGCTTTTAGCATCCTTAGGATCGACAAAACCTTCTGGTTGTATCACATATAACCTTCCTCACAGAAATCGTCAAGGAAACTTTGTTTTGACATCTATCTGCCAGATTTTGTAAATGAAAATGCAGCAACTGCTAACATAATTCCAACAGACTTTAGCATCGCTATGAGTGGGAAAGTCTCATCATAGTCAAGTCCTCGAACTTGTCGGAACCTTCTTTGCGACAAGTCGAGCTTCATAAATGGTGACATTACCATCAACATATGTCTTCTTCTTAAAGATCCATTTATTCTTAATGGCTTGTCGATCATCGGGCAAGTCCACCAAAGTCCATACTTTGTTCTCATACATGGATCCTATCTCGGATTTCATGGCTCCTAGCCATTTGTTGGAATCTGGGACCACCAACGCTTCTCCATAGCTCGTAGGTTCACCATTGTCCAACAACATGACCTCCAAGATAGGGTTACCGTACCACTCAGAAGTTGTACATACCCATGTCGACCTACAAGGTTCGATAGTGACTTGATTCGAAGCGTCATGATCATCATCATTAGCTTCCCCTTCAACTGAAGTAGGTGCCACAAAAACATCTTTCTATGTTGCGCTACTCTCTGGTTGAAGTAAAGATTCAACAACCTCATCAAGTTCTATCTTCCTCCCACTCAATTCTTTCGAGAGAAACTCTTTCTCGAGAAAGGACCCATTCTTAGTGACAAATGCTTTGCCCTCGGATCTGAGATAGAAGGTATACCAAACCGTCTCTTTTGGGTATCCTATGAAGATGCATTTGTCCGCTTTGGGTTCGAGATTTTCCGGCTGAAGCCTTTTGACATAAGCATCGTAGCCCCAAACCTTAAGAAATGACAACTTAGGTTTCTTGCCAAACCATAGTTCATATGGTGTCATCTCCACGGACTTAGATGGTGCCCTATTTAAAGTGAATGTAGTTGTCTCTAATGCATAACCCCAAAACGATAGTGGCAGAACGGCAAGAGACATCATAGAACGCACCATATCCAATAAGGTACAATTACAACGTTCGGACACACAATTACGCTGTGGTGTTCCAGGTTGCGTCAATTGTGAAACAATCCCACATTGTCTTAAGTGATTGTAAAACTCATAACTCAGATAGTCTCCCCTTTGATAGGATCATAGGAATTTAATCTTTTTGTTACGATGATTCTCAACTTCAGTCTGAAATTGCTTGAACTTTTCATATGTTTCAGACTTATGCTTCATTAAGTAAACGTACCCATATCTACTCAAATTGTCGGTGAAGGTGAGGAAATAACGATATCCACCGCACGCGTCAACACTCATCAGACCACACACATCAACATCTATGATTTCCAACAAGTCACTTGCCCGTTCCATTGTTCCGAAAAACGGGGTTTTAGTCGTATTGACAATGAGGCATGGTTCGCATGTGTCAAGTGATTCAAAATCAAGTGACTCCAAAAGTCCATCAGCATGGAGTTTCTTCATGTGCTTTACACCAATATGACCTAAGCGATAGTGCCACAAGAAATTGGTATTATCATTATCAACTCTACATCTTTTGGCCTCAATGTTATGAACATGTGTATCACTACGATCGAGATTCAATAAACTATTCACATTGGGTGCATGACCATAGAAGGTATTATTCATGTAACAGAATAGCCATTATTCTCTCACTTCAATGAATAACCGTATTGCAATAAACATGATCTAATCATGTTCATGCTCAACACAGACACCAAATAACATTTATCTAGGTTCAGCACTAATCCCAAAGGTAGAGGGAGCGTGCGATGGTGATCACATCAACCTTGGAAACACTTCCAACACACATCGTCACCTCACCCTTAGCTAGTCTCCGTTTATTCCATAGCTTTTGTTTCAAGTTACCAATATTAGCAGCTGAACCGGTATCTAATACCCAGGTGCTACTAGGAGTACTAGTAAGGTACACATATATCAAATATACTTTTTTGAAAGTTGCCAGCCTTCTTATCTACCAAGTATTTGGGATAGTAGCACTACCAGTGGCCGTTCCTCTTACAATAGAAGCACTTAGTCTCGGGTTTGGGTTCAACCTTGGGTTTCTTCACTGGAGCAGCAACTGGCTTGCCATTCATGAAGTTTCCCTTCTTGCCCTTGCCCTTCTTGAAACTAGTGGTCTTGTTAACAATCAACACTTGATGCTCCTTCTTGATTTCTACCTCCGCGGCCTACCGCGAACAGCTCCGGGATCATCTCCATCCCTTACATGTTATGGTTCATCACGAAGTTCTAATAGCTTGGTAATAGTGTCTGGAGTACTCTATCAGTCACTATCTTATCGAGAAGAATAACTCCCACTTGATTCAAGCGATTATAGCACCCAGACATTCTGAGCACATGCTCATTGTCTGAGCTATTGTCCTCCATCTTGTAGGCAAAGAACTTGTCAGAGGTCTCATACCTCTCAACACAGGCATGAGCCTGAAATACCAATTTCAACTCTTGGAACATCTCATATGTTCCATGGTGTTCAAAACGTCTTTGGAGACCCGATTCTGAGCCGTAAAGCATGGTGCACTAAACTATGAAGTAGTCATCGGAACGTGTCTGCTAGATATTCACAACATCCATAGACGACGCTAGAGGGGTTGGCACACTGGGCGGTGCATCAAGGACATAAGCCTTCTGTGTAGAAGTGAGGAGAGTCCTCAGACTACGGACCTAGTCCGCATAATTTCTTACAATATCTTTCAACTTAGTCTTTCTCTAGGAACGTATTAAAACAAGGAGCTACAGTGTGAGCTATTGATCTACAACATAATTTGCAAAGCTTGGACTATTGTTCATGATAAATGAGTTCAATTAATCATATTACTTAAGAAATCCCACTCAAATTGACATCCCTTCGGTCATCCGAGTGTAACATGATCCAAATTCACCAACCCAAGTCCGATTATCACGTGAGATGAGGTGGTTTCAATGGTGAATATCTTGATGTTGATCATATCTACTATATGACTCATGTTCGACATTTCACTCTCTTGTGTTCCGAGGCCATGTTTGTACATGCTAGGCTCGTCAAGTTTAACCCAAGTGTTCCGCATGTGTAAAACTGGCGTGCACCCGTTTTATGTGAACGTAGAGTCTATCACACCCGATTATCACGTGGTTCTTCGAAAAAACGAACTTACTCAACGGTGTGCACTTGGGGAGAACACAACTTTATCTTGAAATTTTAGTGAGGGATCACCTTATAATGCTACCATCGTCCTAAGCAAAATAAGATGCATAAAAGGATTAACATCACATGCAAATAATAAGTGACATGATATAGCCATCAACATGTGCTTTTGATCTCCATCTCCAAAGCACCGACATGATCTCCATCGTCATCGGCATGATACCATGATCTCCATCATCATGATCTCCATCATTGTGCCACCATCGGGGTTGTCACGCCAACCATGCTTCTACTAATATTGCTACTACTTAGCGATAAAGTAAAGCATTACATAGCACTTAATGATTGACACGCATGTCATACAATAATTAAAGACAACCCTATGGCTCCTGCCGGTTGCTGTATGCATCGACATGCAAGTTGATATAAACTATTACAAACATGATCATCTCATAAATAAAATATATTTCATCATGGCTTTCGCCATATCATATCATAACATACCCTGCAAAAACAAGTTAGACGTCCTCTAATTTTTGTTGCATGTTTTACGTGGCTGCTATGGGTATCTAGCAAGAACGGTCCTTACCTATGCATAGCCACAACGGTGATATGCAAGTTGCTATTTAACCTTCTACAAGGACCGCCTTTGTCGAATCAGATTCAACTAAGGTGGGAGAGACAGACACCCGCCAGCCATATTTATGCAACAAAGGCGCATGTCTGTCGATGGAATCGGTCTCATGTACGTGTACAAGTAAGGTTGGTCCGGGCCGCTTCATCCCACAATATCGCTGAATCAAGAAAAGACCAAGGAAGGAAGCAATCTGAATACCAACACCCACAAACTCCTTTGTGTTCTATTCATGATGTCATCTATGCATATAAACCTAGCTCATGATGCCACTGTTGTGGAACTTTGCATGGGAAACAAAAAAATTCCTACGCTCACCAAGATCCAATCTAGGAGATGACCATCTACGACAGCAGAGATTGGATCTGCGTACCCTTGTAGATCGCTAAGCGGAAGCGTTAAGAAACGCGGTTGATGTAGTCGAACGTCTTCGCAATCCAATCACGATCCGTCCCGCAAACTCCCGATCTAAGTGTCGAACGGACGACACCTTTGTCGGTGTCAAAACCGGCGGATCTCGGCTACGGGGTCCCGAACTGTGTGTCTAAGTTCGACGGTAACAGGAGACGGGGGACACGATGTTTACCCAGGTTTGGGCCCTCTTGGTGGGGGTAATACCCTACTTCCTGCTTGATTGATCTTGATGAATACAAGGATTACAAGAGTTGATCTACCACGAGATCGTAATGGCTAAACCCTAGATGTCTAGCCTGTACGATTATGATTACCCCTACGGACTAAACCCTCCGGTTTCTATAGACATCGGAGGGGCCTAGGGTTGTACAGAGTCGGTTTACAAAGGAAGGAATCTACATATCCGAACGCCAAGCTTGCCATCCACGCAAAGGAGAGTCCCATCCGGAGACGGGAGATATCTTCTGTCTTGTATCTTCATAGCCCATTAGTCCGGGCCATGTTACATAGTCCGGACGCCCGAGGACCCCTTAATCCAGGAGTCCATCAACCTCAGCGTTCAACACATGTACGGATTGATAACGCCTTTACCTCCTCGATCCAGCGAGTGATGAAGTAGTAGCTCGAGTCCTCTAGCAGTAGGAAGGCGTGGTGCCGATGGTGGTGGAGAAATCTCAGCAGAGCTTCGCTAAGCACTACGAAGAGGATGAGGGATGCGAGGGAGAGGAGAGGCAACACCATGGCATGGCGATGTGCTCAAGGGGGTGCGGCTTCCCTCTCTCTCGACCTCTTTATATGTAGGGGGAAGGAGGGAGTGGCGCCCCTAGGGTTTCCCCTAGGGGGGGGGGCGGCCAGGGTAGACGGGATCTCCCCTAGGGTGACTTGCCCCCCAAGAGGGAGGTGGGAAGTGAGGGAGTCCTGGATAAACGGGTCCTCGGGCGTCCGGGCTATATGATATGGGCCGGACTGATGGGCCGTGAAGATATAAGATAGAAGGCTTTTCCCGTGTCCAGATGGGGGTCTCTGTTGCGTGGATTGCAAGCTTGGTGGCTATACGTGTAACTTCCTTTCTCTGTAAACCGACCTTGTATAACCCTAGGCCCCTCTGGTGTCTATATAAACCGGAGGGGTTAGTCCATAGAGGCTATATATCAAAAATCATATAGGCTAGACATCTAAGGTTAGCCATTACGATCTCGAGGTAGGTCAACTCTTGTAACCCCTATACTCATCAAAGTAAATCAAGCAGGAAGTAGGGTTTTACCTCCATCAAGAGGGCCCGAACCTGGGTAAAACATCGTGTCCCTTTTCTCCTATTACACTTAATTCTCAGACGCACAGTTCGGGACCCCCTACCCGAGATCTGCCGGTTTTGACACCGACATTGGTGCCTTCATTGAGAGTTCCTCTGTGTCGTCAATAGAAGGACTGATGGATCGCCTTGTTATCAATGACAAAATCACCTCTGGAAGGGCCATGGTTCCTGGGCAGACACTCCAACTCAGTAGTTTCACCATGGGTGCCCGCTCGGCCTTTGAGCCAAAGGCGGTCCCCCGAATTGCCAAAAATCATCTCCGCATCAGCCTCAAGAACTCCGATAAGATGGATCCGACCGATGTCTCGTCCTTGAACGAGCTGCTAGATCACATCGTCGCCCTAGGGGTCGCAACCGACTATCATCGGATCGGGCTTAAACCCGATCAGAGGGAAATCAGATCCCCTCCTGTCACCCACCTGGTCGCGGTCATGGAGGAACGAGCAGACGACACCTCTCCCCCTATGCTGAGAACGAGCTATGTTCGGATTTCCGAGCCCTGTCTGCCGGATACCCGTCTTCGGGAAGAGACCCTCTGTCCTATGAACACAAAAACAGGCATTGAGCCTGAAAACTCCCAGAACACTCCGGATCCGGGGTCAGCGACCTCAGAAGCTCTTCAAGCTCCGGATCCAACGATGGGCCAGGATTCGGATTTAAAACCACCCACCCACGACAAGCAATACTCCCCAAGCAACTCCGGTCCTCTAGACATTTGCGATCTAATGTATGTACAACAGCAACCCCGGGAAATAGTCCATCACTTTTGAGCTAGATTCCTCCTTGTCAAAAACAAGATCAATGATTGTTGCGACGATGATGCAGTTACAGTATTTTGCCGCAACTATACGGATGAAGGGATCCTTAATGCCATCAACCGACGCTGCATACTGCCCTTCGCAGATCTAGCACACATAGTGTAGAAGTATTGTGCCATGGAAAGCGCCTGGAAATTCCATACAGCCCGGTGGGAACCGTCCGCCTTCAAAGCGCCCACCGGACGGACAAAAAGAGTGCACCTTCATGGGGCACCTAATTATCGTCCTTAACGGTACACAGAACTATCCTTGCTGAACGGCTCAACAAGCCCTGCCAGATACACTCGATGCGTGATTCCGAACCAACACCCAGCCTTTGGGCATGTTGGGTACTCCGGCAGGTGGCTAAGAGCGGTGAGGCTATCCTCACCAATACGACCTTAGAGAAATATTCTTCGGAGGATGACGATCTTAATGTCTGGTCTTCGAGACCTTTTCTTCAAACAATTAGCATAAAAGGGCGCTCCGCGACCTTGCCGAAGTCAACCAATTAGCCGCAGTAAATCCTTGGAACGATACATCGATAACTTTCGCCGCAACGATGAACCAAGGGCCCGCTCAGTCCGTGCACAAGCCGCCTTGGTCTTAAACCTAATCGTGGACAGTTTTCGGCTCACTAAAGTGCTCATGGACGGCGGCAGCAGACTAAACCTCATTGACGAGGATACGCTCGACAAAATGCAAATGGACAAGAGTTGCATCGAGCAAAGCAGTACAACCTTTTGAGGTATCATCCCCAGTCGAGAAGCGCAATGTTCAGGGAAAATAAAACTTGATGTGGTATTTGGCACACCAGAGAACTATAGGTCCGAAGAGTTGCTCTCACGTGGCACCTTTCAACAACGGATATCACACCCTGTTGGGGCGAGATGCATTCATACGCTTTCAAGCCATACCCCATTATGGATACATGAAGCTCAAAATGCCCGTACCCAACAGCGTTATCACTATCACTAGTGATCCGGACAAAGCACTCCGTGCTGAAAACAAAACCGCATCCTTGGCCCTCGAGGCATTATCCGAGGCCCTTGCGGCCGAGGAGCTCAACGAGCTGCATTTCACAGTGGATAGGACAACGTAATCCTCGATAAGAGGCCTAAGTCCACTTCTTTCAAGCCAACAGACGAAATTGTCAAATTTCAAGTTCACCCGACGGATCCTAATAAAACAGCAGCCATTGGGGCACAGCTGGACCCGACGGTCAACGTCCCTCTAAGAGCGTTCCTACGCAAGAATTGGGGCATCTTTGCCTGGCATCCTTCGGATATGCCAGGAATCCCACGCAGGCTAGCCGAACACAACCTCAACATAACAAAGGGGTTCAAGCCAATCAAGCTAACGCTGCGGCGATTTTCCAAACCCAAGCGACAGGCTATGGGGGTGGATCTAGCGAAACTACTTGAGGCTAGGTTCATCAAAGAAATCAAACACCCGGATTGGCTAGCAAACCTGGTCATGGTGCCAAAGAAGGACAAATCCTGGCGCCTTTGTGTCGATTTTAAAGACCTCAACAAGGCTTGCGCTAAGGATCCCTTCCCATTGCCCCGCATTGACCAAATCATTGATACAACTGTAGGACATGATTCACTGTGCTTCCTAGACGCATACTCCGGAGACCATCAAATTAAGATGAAGGAATCCGACTAGGCTGCAACGACATTGATTACTCTGTACGGGCCTTTCTGCTTCAACATTATGCCTTTCGACCTCAAAAACGCCGGCGCCACCTACCAACCCATGATTCAAACATGTCTATAAAAACAAATTGGCAAGACGGTGGAGGCATATGTAGATGATGTAGTCATCAAAACCAAACATGTTGTATAATTGGTGGATGACTTACGCTGTATATTCGACAACCTCCAAACATATGACATACGGCTCAATCCAAAAAAATGCGTTTTCGGCGTTCCGGCCGGAAAGCTGCTAGGGCTCATTGTTTCCAATAGAGGAATCGAAGCAAATCCGGCCAAAATCCGAGCCCTGTCACAGTTGGCAACGCTAATAGACCTAAAACAGGCCAAAAGCTAGCTGGGTGCGTGGCAGCCTTGAGCCGATTTATCTCCAGGTTGGGAGAGAAGGCGCTGCCACTTTATCACCTACTCCGACGTACCGACCACTTTGAGTGGACGGACGCGGCAACAGCCGGTTTGGAAGAAATAAATGCTTTGTTAGCGAATAACCCAATTCTTGCCGCATCTAACGTTGACGAACCCATGCTGTTGTACATCTCGGCAACTCACCAGGTAGTGAGCATCATGCTCGTCGTTGAACGAGAGGAAGAAGGACACAAATTCCCACTCCAAAGACCAGTATATTACGTATCGGTGGTTCTCAAACCATGCAAATCCTGATACCCACACTATCAAAAGATAGCATTTGCGGTTTTCATGGCATCTCGAAAGCTGCGGCACTACTTTCAAGAGTGCTCGATTATGGTGGCCTTCGAGGTACCACTCAATGACATCATAAACAATCGAGAGGCCACCAGCCACATTACAAAGTGGGCTATCGAGCTCTTACCATTTGAAATAACATACAAGCCACGACGAGCTATTAAATCTCAGGTATTGGCTGACTTTGTCACCGAGTGGACAGAAGCCGAACTCCCTAAAGAGTACGACGCATACTCCAACTTGGTGATCTACTTCGACGGCTCTAAAATGTTAGCCATACTGGGGGCTGGTTGCTACCTCTTGAGCATGCGTTGGTTTTCCCTTGAAGAGGAAAGGGTAATGCAGCAAAGTGCGTAAGTATTTCCCTTAGTTTTTGAGAACCAAGGTATCAATCCAGTAGGAGACTACAAGAAAATCGCCTAGTACCTGCACAAACAATCAAGAACCTTGCAACCAATGCGGTAAAGCGGTTGTCAATCCCTTCATGGCCACTTGCAAAAGTGAGATCTGATAAAGGTAATAAGATAAATATTTTTGGTTGTATAGATTGGAAAATAAAGATTGCAAAGTAAATAGTAAACTAGAATTGTAGATTTGAAACTTATATGATGTAAAGTAGACTCGGGGGCCATAGGTTTCACTAGTGGCTTCTCTCAAGATAGCATATAGTATGGTGGGTGAACAAATTACTGCCGAGCAATTCATAAAAAAGCGCATAGTTATGATGATATCTAAGGCAATGATCATGAATATAGGCATCACGTCCGTGTCAAGTAGACCGAAATGGTTTTGCATCTACTACTATTACTCCACACATCGACCGCTATCCAGCATGCATCTAGAGTATTAAGTTCATAAGAACAGAGTAACGCATTAGGCAAGATGACATGATATAGAGGGATAAACTCAAGCAATATGATATAAACCCCATCTTTTTATCCTCAATGGCAACAATACAATACGTGTCGTTTCCCTTTCTGTCACTGCGATCGAGCACCACAAGATTGAACCCAAAGCTAAGCACTTCTCCCATTGCAAGAAAGATCAATCTAGTAGGCCAAAATAAACCGATAATTCGAAGAGACTTGCAAAGATATCAAATCATGCATATAAGAATTGAGAGAAGAATAAAATAACATTCATAGATAATCAAGTTCGTAAACCCACAATTCATCGGATCTCGGCAAACACACCACAAAAAGTATTACGTCGAATAGATCTCCAAGAAGATCGAGGAGAACTTTGCATTGAGATCCAAAGAGAGAGAAGAAGCCATCTAGCTAATAACTATGGACCCAAAGGTCTGCGGTAAACTACTAACACATCATCAGAGAGGATATGATGTTGATGTAGAAGCCCTCCATGATCGAATCCCCCTGTGGCAGATCGCCGGAAAAGGCCCCAAGATGGGATCTCACAGGTATAGAAGGTTGCGGCAGTGGAAAAGTGGTTTCGTGGCTCCCCTGGATGTTTTTAGGGTATAAGAGTATATATAGGCGAAATAAGTAGGTCGGTGGAGCTATGAGGGGCCCACGAGGGTGGGGGCGCGCCTACCCCCCTGGGCGCGCCCTCCTGCCTCCTGGCCACCTCATTGCTTTCTTGACGTCCACTCCAAGTCTCCTGGATTGCGTTTGTTGCAAAAAAGATCCTCGCGAAGGTTTCATTCCGTTTGGATTCCGTTTGAT